>SJXQ01008463.1:679504-701200 GCA_006408695.1 Aepyceros melampus
AAGATCATGGCATCTGGTCCCATCACTTCATGGGAAATAGATGGGGAAACAGTGGAAACAGTATCAAACTTTATTTTTTTGGGCTCCAAAATCACTGCAGATGGTGACTGCAGCCATGAAATTAAAAGACGCTTACTCCTTGGAAGAAAAGTTATGACCAACCTAGATAGTATATTCAAAAGCAGAGACATTACTTTGCTGACCAAGTTCCGTCTAGTCAAGGCTATGGTTTTTCCTGTGGTCATGTATGGATGTGAGAGTTGGACTGTGAAGAAAGCTGAGCGCCAAAGAATTGATGCTTTTGAACTGTGGCGTTGGAGAAGACTCTTGAGAGTCCCTTAGACTGCAAGGAGATCCAACCAGTCCATTCTGAAGGAGATCGGCCCTGGGATTTCTTTGGAAGGAATGATTCTGAAGCTGAAGCTCCAGTACTTTGGCCACCTCATGCGAAGAGCTGACTCATTGGAAAAGACTCTGATGCTGGGAGGGATTGGGGGCAGGAGGAGAAGGGGACGACCGAGGATGAGATGGCTGGATGGCATCACTGACTTGACAGACATGAGTCCGAGTGAACTCCGGGAAATGGTGATGGACAGGGAGGCCTGGCATGCTGCGATTCATGGGGTCACAAAGAGTTGGACACAACTGAGCAACTGAACTGAAGTGAGCTGAATCTCAAAAACAATATGAAAGATGAACTAAAGCAACAAAACAGAACATTTAAAGGATTGTGCTTACATAAGTCTGTCTGCACAAAGACCTACATTATTTAGGTACATAATAAACACTTTTGGATACTGATAAATCTTTCTTCATAACCTTGTCAAGAGCCAACATTTTACCTTCACCATATGGTGTATATTATCCAAGTACAGGGACTTGCACACACTCAATACAAATCAACAGTTCCTGAAACATGTTATCCATTATTAGCAAACTAGCAATGGAATTTTTTTTTTTTAATGACTCAAGCCAAATTATTGTTTCCCAAGCCTCCAATCTTGCTCTTAACAATCGAAATCAATACATTAAACTGTCATTAAATCAAAATAATATTTCCAAAATCCAAATCAGTTCCTACTGATTTCTGGCTTAAAACTTTTTGACCTTTCTTTTTTGACAGAAAATCAAATCTAAGGTTCTCCACGAACTGAACATTGCTTAACTTTCTACCACAACTCAGATAACT
The DNA here is from genome assembly GCA_006408695.1 of Aepyceros melampus. NCBI lineage: Eukaryota > Metazoa > Chordata > Mammalia > Artiodactyla > Bovidae > Aepyceros > Aepyceros melampus. The sequence goes on from SJXQ01008463.1 coordinate 680,694, forward strand.
AAATCAAACTACTTACTATTTTCAAAATACATGTATTGCTATTTCATAATTTCATGGTCTGCAAAAATTCTATTTACAAAATTCCTCTCTGCCCTCATTCACCAAAACCTTCTTATTGCTCCTTCTAAACTAAGGTGAATCATTTTGTGAGTCATTTCCCAAGCCACAGTATACATAGGACACTATACCCTCTTTTAGGCCACCAATATATAAGCTTTTATTATAGCACCTATGACTTTGTACTGTAACTGTTCCTTTCTGTATCCCCCTACTAAGCTGACATCCGACAGGCAGAGGCCATGTCTTACTCATTTTGGTACAATCACTGCCAAATACTGGACTCAATACATGACTGTGGGATATTGACAGGATTCCTGAATATAGATGTAAATGTAAAGAAATATAGAAATAAATAGGCAGAGGAAGCTTAAATGTCTTGAGTGGGCTGCTTTACCCTCAAAACTCTGCAAAGTAAACAAAGCTAGATGCGGAAAAGTCAAGAGCAGGACTCCTAACACACACAGACTCACTGGTGATTCTTACTGCCCGGTCGGTGCGGAAATCCTCGGTGTCTGGTTCATCGAGGTCTTCCAGGAAATTATATTCTGGATCATCATCATCATCTGCTTCATCTAGGAAAAAAAAGTTTCAGACACTTATTCAACTGTAAACTCGTATCTCTAAGAATATTAAGATGTTAGCACCACAGGAAATCTATTCCAATAAAGCACATTTATTCTGAAGTTTTTATTTTTTTATTTATTTTTTGGCCCCACCATGTGGCTTGCAGGATCTTGGTTCCCTGACCAGGAATTGAACCCAGGCCCTTGGCAGTGAAAGCAGATCCTAACCAGTGGACCGCCAGGGAACTCCCTATTCCGCAGTTTTTAAACTACTTACTCTTCTTTTCCTCAGTGGCTGTGTATAAATCATTTCCCACAGCTGACTCATCTCACCTATTCTCCCCACTAAGCTAAGTTCCTTCCTTCCTCCAAACAAGCCTTAAAGTTCTCAAAATGCGGCCAAAGTCAAAAAAGGAAACATATAATTTATCTCAGTAAACCCACTTAGAGTAGTGCATCTCATTCAAATAATATTTTTGCAAAATTCTTTAATACAAAGGCATTGACAGTAAAGGAAAAAAAATAATTCAATTCCCAATAATTAAGGAATGACTATAATTAAGATGCCTTAGTATAAGATAGAAGATACATGCAGAATTTAAGCATTATATACATGTTCAACATATACATGACAAAAGAACAGCACAATACTCATATAACACTCATAAGCGTGAAGAAATTATATCCCTACAGTAAGACTCAGAAATAATTAAAAATACACAAAAATACTAAACATTTGTTATATAAGAATACAGAAATATGGATATTTTTCTCCCCCATAATTTTCTCTAATGTTGATGCTATCATGTCTTTTAGATTCTGTCTCTGTTCACACATTGTTGGCAAGGCACAAGCGGGGAAGCTGGAAGAAAACTCAAGGAGTCACAGGAACTGCAGACGTGTGTCTTCTCTGCAGGCTGGCACAGCGGCCACAGCAGCAGACACGCTATATTCTCTCGTGGTTGACCCAGTCAACACACAGCCATAACGCAGCCTCAAGGGCTTTTCAGGTGGAGCTTTCACAAGTTTACAGAACAAAAGTGGCTCTTGACCAAAGGGGTACATCTGACATCCAGGCACAATGCTATAAATGATCTCAGCTGCTACCTAATCGTGTGATTACAAAACGTGAGGCAAGTGAGAGCAAGGGGCAAGAAAGCCTGACCATCAGCATTTTGGCTGATCTGCTCTTTCCTTACATTCCACCCTTCAGGGTCTCTCGCCTCACAATCCATGTGCAGGCTTCCACGATACTCTATTGTGAGTTAATACAGACGCTCAAATCTGCATTCTACACAGCAGCAGAAGCTACAAGAAACAGTTACATCCCCAATGCAGAGCAAAACCCAACGCCCAGTGTCACCTGGAACTCATGTTGCAGTCCTTGCCCTCATGGGGCCAGAAGAGCCACCCACTGCATGTGGAGTGCCTTTATCTTCCACAGCCAGCCCACCATCTGCCCTTGTGAGATTGCAGGAAAGCCTCGACAGGGCCAACTCCACCCCTGCAGGGCTTTTTACTAAGGACCCGCAAAACCACCCACAGGCACCAGGCCCACCCATTTAAAGAGGGATTTCTGCAGCATTCACAGCCCACGCATGATTCCTTCCAAATGCTTTCGCACTTCTAAATCTGCAAGAGAGTCAGAAGTTAGTAACACATCATAGCACACATCCTTCACAGAACCCTGTTCTAAATCTAGGACACAGCCTTGACAGTACACTGTTCTAAATCTGCAAGAGAGGACACAGCTAGATCTAAAGACAGGACACAGCCAATACAGTATACTTCCCACACATCAGCCCGCATCTGCACCTGTGTGACCCCATATGCCAGCAAATCTGGAAATCTCAGCAGTGGCCACAGGACTGGAAAAGGTCGGTTTTCATTCCAACCCCAAAGAAAGGCAATGCCAAAGAATGCTCAAACTACCGCACAATTGCACTCACCTCACATGCTAGTAAAGTAATGCTCAAAACTCTGCAAGCAACTGTGAACTGTGAACTTCCAGATGTTCAAGCTGGTTTTAGAAAAGGCAGAGGAACCAGAGATCAAATTGCCAACATCCACTGGACCATGGAAAAAGCAAGAGAGTTCCAGAAAAACATCTATTTCTGCTTTATTGACTATGTCAAAGCCTTTGACTGTGTGGATCACAATCAAGTGTGGAAAATTCTGAAAGAGATGGGAATACCAGACCACCTGACCTGCCTCTTGAGAAACCTATATGCAGGTCAGGAAGCAACAGTTAGAATTGGACATGGACAACAGACTGGTTCCAAACAGGAAAAGGAGGACATCAAGGCTGTATATTGTCACCCTGCTGATTTAACTTCTATGCAGAGTATATCATGAGAAACGCTGGACTGGAAGAAACACAAGCTGGAATCAAGACTGCTGGGAGAAATGGCAATCACCTCAGATATGCAGATAACACCACCCTTATGGCAGAAAGTGAAGAGGAACTAAAAAGCCTCTTGATGAAAGTGAAAGAGGAGAGTGGAAAAGCTGGCTTAAAGCTCAACATTCAGAAAACGAAGATCATGGCATCTGGTCCCATCACTTCATGGGAAATAGATGGGGAAACAGTGTCAGACTTTATTTTGGGAGGCTCCAAAATCATTGCAGATGGTTATTGCAGCCATGAAATTGAAAGACATTTACTCCTTGGAGGAAAAGTTATGACCAACCTAGATAGCACATTGAAAAGCAGAGACATTACTTTGCCAACAAAGGGCCATCTAGTCAAGGCTATGGTTTTTCCAGTGGTCATGTATGGATGTGAGAATTGGACTGTGAAGAAAGCTGAGTGCCGAAGAATTGATGCTTTTGCACCGTGGTGTTGGAGAAGACTCTTGAGAGTCCTTTGGACTCCAAGGAGATCCAACCAGTCCATTCTGAAGGAGATCAGCCCTGGGATTTGTTTGGAGAGAATGATGCTGAAGCTGAAACTCCAGTACTTTGGCCACCTCACGTGAAGAGTTGACTCACTGGAGAAGACTCTGATGCTGGAAGGGATTCGGGGCAGGAGGAGAAGGGGACGACAGAGGATAAGATGGCTGGATGGCATCACGGACTCAATGGGCATGAGTCTGAGTGAACTCCGGGAGTTGGTGATGGAGAGGGAGGCCTGGCGTGCTGCAATTCATGGGGTCGCAAAGAGTCGGACACGACTGAGCGACTGATCTGAACTGAACCCCAAAGTGGCCCCGGCCAGCTAGGGCCCCCTTCAGGCTCTTCACACTTTCAAAATGGTGCCTTGCATGCTCTCCCTCTACTTCTCTCAGAAGGACTCACAAAATCCTCCCACAGGAGGCAGCCCATCCCTTCAAAGAGGGGATTTTTGTGGCATTCACATCTCAATCACGAATCTGTATCTTCAGGATCACAGCTCACATCATGAGTTCATGTAACTGCTTGTATCTCTTGCTCTGGGTGCTTCTCACACCTGGTAAACTGCTGCTCCAGTTGCAGTTGCCTCCATAGCTAGTGTCTGGGAGTTCTGCATTCATCCACATAGTGTGGATGGCGGCATTAATCCATTTCATCAGGGTATGTGTTAGGCACCCCCTGTACGAGTCGCCTTGCGTTCTGCAACCTTCGTCTCAATGAGGGGTGAGTGGTTATACATGCCAACTGTTCTATTTTGTCCCTAGAACAGAGGATACCAAACACTCCTGTGTCCCAGACTCATAAAAGCTATGCTGCCAACGCTTCTCCTTGCTTTTGCTGAAACTGCTTACCCAAGATGACCAACTCCACCCGAATATAAGGGCAATACGTCGTGAACTCAGTCACACTGGGGGCCCCTTGAGGACGCTCCCCCTGGGCCATAGGCTGCTCGTGTTTCACCTTCTGCTGTAAATAGGGCCTTGCAGCCAAGTGGGGACCAAAGGTCTCACAATGTTCATCATCGTTGTCCCTCACCCTATAGTCCGAGGCACTGGGTTCCTCCTCAAGGCCATGCATCTCTTGTGTCAGCATATACATGTAAGGTTCCAACTCTTCTTATTGTCTTTGCAACTGGCACACTTGCGTGGCATCACAGAGGGCACTATCCATATTCGCCTTCAAGGCAGTTAGGAAAATCCACCCCACAGTGCCAGCAGCAATCCATGACACCTTGTCAAGCAAACAGGGACTCACCACCTGTAACGCCTTTTCAATGCTATCTGAACTACCCACCACTTCCCAGTCTTCCATCAGGGTCCACAGCGAGAAAACTGCGGCCACCTGGTAACACAGGCTCCTCTACCTCCTGGGTATCCTGTCAACTATGCCAATTGTCTTGCTGTTCCTTACTGTGCACCTGTTCTCTGAACCAGGGTAGGCAAGGCGCAAGCAAGGAAGCTGGAAGAAAACTCAGGGAGTCATAGGAATTGCAGACTGTTTATTCTCTCCAGGCTGGCACAGCAGCCGAAGCAGCAGACACACTGTATTCTCTCGTGGTTGACACAGCTGACACACAGCCATAACGTAGCCTCAAGGGCTTTTTAGGGGCAGCTTTTACGTATTTACAGAACAAAAGTGGCCCATGACCAAGAAGGTACATCGTGACACGCAGTGTTTTAAGTGATCTCAGCTGTTACATAACCATATATTTACAAAACGTGGGGCGAGAGCAAGAGAGCACGACCACCACCATCTTGGCTAATTTGCTCTTTCCCTACAGACTGCTAAATAAAAATGGTGGAGGAGTCAATAAAATACAGAATCGTTCCATTAAGGTGAAATTTTTCCCAAGACAACTTTAGATGAGCATCATCTAACAGAACTTTCTGCACGGGTGGAAATGTTCTAATACACATGCGTCGTACAACAGTAATCACATGAGGCAACTGAGAACTTGAAATGCAGCTAGCGCAACAAAAACACCTGACCACTGTACAGCCATTAAACAGAAGAGGGAGATCTGTACACATTACAGTAGAAAGATCTCTAAATTATACTAAGTGAAAGAAGCAAGTTGCAGATGAAGGATAACATGTATAGTATGATGCCTTCCATGGAAAAAAGATAACTATGTGCTTCACTGAATACAAAGAAAATAGTTAGAAAGAATTAATAGACACTGAAGAATGGAACTCTTTGTGCCCTTCCATAATGTTTTGATTTTTCACAACAAATGAGTATCTTTCATTAAAAGTAAAAATATATACTCACACATCTTTGATTCACTATCACTGAAAAATCTGTACTGATAAAACTCAGTCTAACCTGACAATCTTTTTAAATTTTTATTGGAGTATAATTAACATACAATGTTGTGTTAGCTAACCAGATATTGTTTACTCAACATTTATTCTGTTTACAATATATAATTCTGCATTGTTGTATATAGTTATTTAAATGTGAAGTCTTTTTCACCCATCTATAGGTTATCTCCCCAATAAAAATGTTTTAAATCCTTGGGAATGGAATCCTGTCTTCCTACTCTCTACAGTACTTTCTATGTAAGCCTCTTTAGAGCAGATTCTTTCCAAATGTTGTGAATAATGTAGGTTCCAGAGAAAGCCCGCATCAAATTAGTACTGTACACATGTTTGGACCCCCAGCTGTTTAGGTGCAAGATCTACAAAGAAGGCTTCTGCTTGTATCATACAAGAGGGCCAGCCAATATTCTCAGAGAATTCATCTGGTAAACATGCTGAAAAACCATTTGGGAAGGTTTCTTCTGAGTTCTGCTTGGCTTTTAGTACTTTGATCGTGGAACCTACGCTCTGGGTCTAATTACTTTGTTGACATATTAACACCCAATGTCAGCATCTACCCAGCTCACCTCAATTTGGTGTACCCACTCCTTCAGTAGACCTCTTAAATTATTTTTTGCAAATGACACTCTTAACAATACGAAGAGCAGATGGTACTAGGAACATATGAAAATAACCACATAGCACTACAAAAATAAACCAGCATATGGCTGAAGTTTGGTACTATGATCTATATCTAGCATTCTTTCCTCCTTACCAGCACTCACTAAACTCAGCTGGCAGATGTAGTTTCTAAATCTGCCCTAGTTACTGGCTTCATGTTCTCTTTTTTTTTAATAGATAGAAGGGGATGACCGAGGATGAGATGGCTGGATGGCATCACGGACTCAATGGACAAGAGTGTGAGTGAACTCCGGGAGTTGGTGATGGACAGGGAGGCCTGGTGTGCTGCGATTCATGGGGTCGCAAAGAGTCGGACATGACTGAGCGACTGAACTGAACTGCAGGAAACAATTCTGTTCTAAAGAAAAGATTTGCACCCTCCCCATTAACCATTATTCCATTTCCTCAATTGAATCTTATCATACTCTTCTACTCCTCCCATGCCAGTAGTTTCCAACCTTTAGGATACAGAGGAATTAGTCCCTAGATGATACCCATTAGAGATTCTGATTCAGTAGGTACAGGGCAAGGCCCTGGAATGGAATTTACATCTTAACACCATCCAACACAAACATCCTTACACACTCTGATTCTGACTCAAATTCTAGACACTAACTATGAGAAACACTGTCCTCCTCCTGCTGCTGCTGCTGCTGCTAAGGCACGACCCCATGGATGGCAGCCCACCAGGCTCCCCCGTCCCTGGGATTTTCCAGGCAAGAGTACTGGGATGGGTTGCCATTGCCTTCTCCATGAGAAACACTGTCCAAGCTCCCAAAATCCTGACAGCCTGACCTTTCCTCCTCAATAGCCAGTATCTCAGCTCTTTCAACCAAGGTGTTAACAATTAAGGCACCAAAGCTGCTGGACTAATAAAGCCAAGAGACATAATTACTATTGATATTTTGTCTTAGCTTAGGTCTAAGGATAAAACGCAGAGCTTGCTTATGAAGTATCATATGCATTTAAAAAATGCTTTCATGCCCCCTGAGACTTCTTTGAGACATGTTCTGAGAAAACTAAACTGGGTTCTAATTCTAGCAGTATAACACATGGATTCTGAAACACAAAGTAACACAATAACTTTCTGAGACTTATAAAATGGACAGAATTATCTTTGTCCCTGTTCATTTCTTTTTGTAGAGGTTTTTGAGCCTTGTGAGCCTTGGACTTTGAGATGGGTTGTTAGAAAAAGGAAGTGTCAATAAATGAACTTCAAGAAAATTATAAATCTCCCCAAAGAAAGTGACATAAAAAAGCTTCATGTATGTAGATGTGGACATTTTTCCAGGGAGTGGCTGCATAGCTTTCAGCACATTCTCAAAGGGGTAAGGAATCATCTGGAAATCACTACAAACTAAGGCAATCTCTCATTTCCTCTACATTTACAGAAACACTGCATAAAATGATGAGTGATACCTGATTTTCACTATAGTACACTTAAAAAAAAAAAATCACCAAAAAAAATTTTAACAATCTTTATTTCACTGTTTTAAAGAAAGACTTTTACTTATACTCTAAAACAAATAAGGGTTGCAGCAAGGATTCTTACACCACATATGACTGTAGTCAGCGTTGCTTGTGTCTGATCAATTCTCCTTCCCTACTTCCGGAAACACTATCACTTCTTCTGAGTAACTATTTATCCCAACCACACTGTTTATGAGGTGCTGCCAATCACAGACCTCCATGCTTAAACAGTCTTCCTATCAAAGCCATGCAACACCAAGAGAGTGGGTATGTGATCAAACCAAACCAGAGTTGCTCCTCTGGACTTTTCAAACTGGAGCCTGTAAGGGAGATTTCTTCTGATGTGGGAACAAAGCAAGAAGTGAATGGTGTGTTTATGATCGTATTTCCAGCCTTGTAGAAAAAAAGGTTTAAGAATCGAGTTGACTGACAAAAAGAAGTAGAGATTACAGCTGTAGAGAGAAAAAGTGGTCCTAAAGAGTGCCTCAATTCCATTGCAGGTTTTTCCGCGCTTTCCAAAGTCTGGTTTCATTTGCCCTTCAGCAAGCTGAGAGTTAGGATTCTTTCACTTGCATCAGGAAGAATCTTAACTAATACAATAGTCTTTGAGTAAAAAGATGCGCTCTCATGCAATCATATATAAAATTATATGTACATTTATGTTTCAGAGGCAGAATCGTAGAATCAAAAGATTCCTCAAAAGACTCTTTAACAGAAAAAAGGGAGGGGGGATTTAACTACTGATTTAGAGTATATTGTTAAATACAAAATTAAATCAACTGAAAACACCCCTTTCCTTAAGATTTTAACTAATGAAAATTTTACCATAGAGACCATGGACAGAGAGGACAGTAAATGCAAACAAAAGCAGTTACCTTCATTCCCCACATCATCATTCATAAGTCCTCCCAGCCACATCTTCCAGTCCTCGTCGTCTGCTGTATTGGGGTCATACATGTCTGGGGTGATGTCTGGAGCTCGGAGCTCTGCCTCTAGCTGCCCCAGGGGAACATCTTTCAGTGGCATCTTAGAGCGAGTTCGGAAAGCAATGAGATGTCATCCATGGGCTAAACAATGGAGAAGGAAACAAAAATCTATCACTGGACGCCTAATGCTTTCAGTTTCTCCAAACTTCATCATATCCTGTGGGATTCTCTTCTTAGCTTAAACCACCAGGTCTATTCTCTAAATCATTTGGGTTTATTATTCTTTGAGAAACATAAAAGACAATGACATCAATTGTTTTTTATTTTTTCTTGTTTTTTGTTGGTGGTGGTAGTACCAATCTCTCTTTATTAAAGGTTACATTTCATTTATAGTTATTATAAAATACTGGCTATATTCCCCATGTTGTATAATATATCCTGTATCTTATAATGACATCAGTTTTAAAACCAAAATTTCAGCACCACCACCAACAAAAAAATGAACAAAAAACTTGATGTCCTTAAATTAAGATAAAATTTACATGCCATAAAACTCACTCTTTTAAAGTGCATAACTGTGTAGGTTTTACACTTGAGTGAGCACCACCACTATCTAATTCTAAAACATTTTCATCACTGCCAAAAGAAACTCCATTTTTCCCAGCAGATGTCTCCCATTCTTCCCTGATCCCAGTCTCTAATAATCACTAATCTTTCTGACTCTATGATTTGCTTATGATGGCAATTTTACATAAAAGGAATCATACAATATGTGGCCTTTTATCTCTGACTGCTTTCACTTAGCATGTTTTCAAAGCTCATCCATCCTGTAGCATGTATCAGTACTTCATTCTTTTTTATTGAGAAAAAAGGAAGAGAATAGAGAAATGTCTATTCATACTTTTCCCCATTGTTTAATTGGGTGGTCTTTATTGTTGAGTTATAAGAGTTCATTACCTATTACAGTATTATAATCAAAGGTCTAATCAAAGGTCATAAAGATTTACTCTGTTTTCTTGTAATAGTTTCATCGTTTTAGCTCTTAAATTTAGGTGAGTTAGCTATTTTAACTTTTGAGTGTGGTTTGAGGTAAAATCAAACTTCATACTTTCACATATCAATTTTCAGTTGTTGCGGCACCAATTGTTTTTGTTTATTTTCTATTGTTTTTCCAAATTCTTTTCTCATTTAGCTTATTACAGAATAGCAAGCAGAGTTCCCTGCTGCTATATAGTCGGTCTCTGTTACTCACCTGTTTTAAATATAGCAGTCTGTACATGTCAATCCCAAACTCCCAATCTAGCCCTCTCCCCTATTCTTCCCCTCGGTAACCATTAGTTTGCTTCTAAGACTGTGCGTCTGTTTCTGTTTTGTAAATAAGATTCAAAAGGATATACGCATCCCCATGTTCACTGCAGCACTGTTTACAACAGCCCGACACGGAAGCAACCTAAATGTCCACTGACAAATGAATGGATAAAGAAGATGTGGTACATGTATGCAAACAAATGTTATCCAGCCATTTAAAAAAAAAAAGGGGGGGGACTTCCCTGGCCGTCCAGTGCTTAAGACTCCAGGCTTCTACTGCAAGGTGCACAGGTTCAATCCCTGGCTGGGGAACTAAGATCCCCTATGCTGCACCGTGCAGCCAAAAAGTTTAACAAATAAAACATTAGAAAAAAAAAAAGAATGAAGTAATGGGGTCTTCCTCAGTGGTCCAATAGTTAAAAATCTGTCTTACAATGCAAAGGAATCAAGTTCTATCCCTGGTCTGGGAACTAAGATTCCCGTGGAGCAACTGAGCTCACACTCCACAACTGCTGAGGCTACAGGCCACAACTAGAGAGCTCGTGTGCCACAGGAAAGATCCTGCATGATGCAATAAAGATCCTATGTCCTAAAACTGAGACCCGATGCAGCCAAATAAGTGTGTGTATCTATATATATATATATATATATATATGTATTTTAAAAGATACTCAGAGGGTATTTTTAAAAAGAATGAAATAATGCCATTTGCAACAACATGGATGGACATACTAAGTGAATCAAGTCAGGTGGAGAAAGACAAATAACATAATATTACTCATATTTGGATTCTTGAAAAAAAATAAAAAGACACAAATGAACTTATTTCCAGTTATTGTAGCACTATTTGTTGAAAGACTATTCTTCCTCATTAATTGGTCTTGGCACACTTGTTAAAGATTAAAAAGTTCAAAGTGAAGTCACTTAGTCGTGTCCACCTCTTTGCAACCCCATGGACTGTAGCCCACCAGGCTCCTCTGCCCATGGGCTTTTCCAAGCTTGAATACTGGAGTGGGGTGCCATTTCCTTCTCCAGGGGATCTTCCCGACCCAGGGATCGAACCCAGGTCTTCTGCACTGCATCTCTGGCTGCAGAGAATATAATCAATCTGATTTCAGTGTTGACTATCTGGTGATATCCATGTGTAGAGTCTTCTCTTGTGTTGTTGGAAGAGGGTGTTTGCTATGACCAGTGCATTCTCTTGGCAAAATTCTATTAACCTTTGTCCCACTTCATTCCGCATTCCAAGGCCAAATTTGCCTGGTACTCCAGGTGTTTCTTGACTTCCTACTTTTGCATTCCAATCCCATATAATGAAAAGGACATCTTTTTTTGGTGTTAGTTCTAAAAGGTCTTATAGGTCTTCATAGAACCGTTTAACTTCAGCTTCTTCAGCATTACTGGTTGGGGCATAGACTTGGATTACTGTGATACTGAATGGTTTGCCTCGGAGACGAACAGAGATTATTCTGTCGTTTTTGAGATTGCATTCAAGTACTGCATTTCGGACTCTTCTGTTGACCATGATGGCTGCTCCATTTCTTCTAAGGGATTCCTGCCCACAATAGTAGATATAAGGGTCATATGAGTTAAATTCACCCATTCCAGTCCATTTTAGTTCGCTGATTCCTAGAACATCGACGTTCACTCTTGCCATCTCCTGTTTGACCACTTCCAATTTGTCTTGATTCATGGACCTGACATTCCAGGTTCCTATGCAATATTGCTCTTTACAGCATCGGACCTTGCTTCTATCACCAGTCATATCTACAACTGGGTATTGTTTTTGCTTTAGCTCCATCCCTTCATTCTTTCTGGAGTTATTTCTCCACTGATCTCCAGTAGCATAAACGACCTGGGGAGTTCCTCTTTCAGTATCCTATCATTTGCCTTTTCATACTGTTCATGGGGTTCTCAAGGCAAGAATACTGAAGTGGTATTTAGATGCCTGCCTGCTGCTTATTCAGATCTCAGCTCAAATGTGCCCTCCACAAGGAGGACTTTCGTGATCATCCTATCTACAGCACTACAACAGGCACTACCTTATTTCCTTGCCTTTATTTAGTTCATTTCTTACCCATCTCTGAAATAATTTGTGCATTTATGGTTTATCTATCTCCCAACAGACACTAAGGTAGAAGAGAAAAGACCTTTCTGTCTCATACACGGTTATTCCCCACCTTCAGTCATGCAGTATGTGTATGAATAAATGATTACATAAAAACTATTATATCCCAACACTATTACTCATTCACTCCAAAGCAGGGTGATCAAATTAAGTGACGCTTGGGACTCCCTGGCAGTCCAGTGATTATAAAACTCTGCACTTTCACTGCAGGGGGCACAGGTTTAACCACTGGCTGGGGAACTAAGATCCTGCATGCCACTCAACTCAGCCAAAAAATTTTTTTTTAATTTTTAATAAAAATTTAAAAAATTAAATGGTCATTTCAGAGCTGTTTTATTCGATATTCTGTTTTTAAATTTTAAGACAGACATATTTTTCATCGACTAGTAAGATTATTGGGGAAAACCTAAACATTAAAGAGAACTATCTAGGTCACCTGAAGCTATCACAACATTATTAACTGGCTATACTCCAATATAAAATAAAGGTTTATAAATAAATGAAATGTATGCTTAAACTTATCAAGAAATAGAACTAGCTAATGATGGGATTTAGAAAGTCACCATTTGATAATAACCATAGTAATGATTGCTTCAATCAAGAATAAGCAATGGATGCTAAAATAAGTGGGGGAAAAAATAAGCAATGGATGCTAAAATAAGTGGGTGAAAAGATGTTTTATCTCAAAAAAAAGATACATCTTGATTTTAAAATGGAAAAAAAACATTTTTACAGCAAGGAGAAAAAAAGCAGACACAACCTTAACCATATGATCAAACTAACATGACGGAAGTCACGTGCCTGCTGATATGCTGCACTGAAAAGGACACATCACTTCTGGGATATTTGTGCCAAAAGTACATCACCTGAATAAAATGAGAAACTATTAGAAAAGTCAAAATAGAGGAATAGTCTGTAAATAATTGCTTCATAAGGTTCAAAAATGTCAAGGTTATGAAAGACAAAAAAAGATTAAGAAACTGTTCCCAATTAAAAGCTTCTAAGAGACAAGACAACTAAATACAACATGGAGTCCTAAACTGGATCCCAGATCACAAAAAAATTGTTCTTCTTTGGCTTTATACAAAAGACTATTAGGACAACTGGTAAAATCCAAATAAGGACTTTAATAGATTTTATATATAATATTATATATCCTTATTTTCATAATCAACTCAACTGTCCTCATTTTTAGGAAATATACACTAAGGTGTTTAGGGGTAAAGGAGCATCATGACTGCAGCACACGCCAAAGTGACTCAGGAAAAAAAAGTGTACAAAGAGAAAGAAGGAGAAGGTGTTAAAGCAATTGTGGTAGAGTTTAAGTTTGAGGAACCTGGCTGAAGGCTGCTTCTATGCTCCACATTTAAAAATCCTCTCTGTGGGGCTTCTTCGGTCGTCTCGTGGCTGAAAGTCCACACTCCCAATGCCGGAAGCCAGGTTCAGTCCCTGGTCAGGGAACTGGATCCCACATGCCACAACTAAGAGTTGCCCTGCTGCATCTAAAAATTCCACATGCCACAAGGAAGATACAGTGCAAACAGATAGATAATTTTTTTTTTAAATGTTCTGTCACATGCCTTTATTCCTTCCTTAGGAAATGCCATTCTCACAATAAAATACTACAAACCAAACAGTACCAAGGACCTACAATTTCATGACACAAACTTATTATATCAGAATGTAATATCTTCCGTTCTCCCTTCCCAATTTGAGCAATAACTAATTACTCCATTTGCTTTCTCAGCAATTTAGAATTATGTTCACCTGGAAAGAATCCATGCAGACCGGACTGGAAGCCACTCTTCATCTACTGCGTGCAACTTCTCCATGAAAGTACTATCCCTGGTCTGTTTGGGCTTTGGTGGGGGCGGAGGCCCCATGGGCACTACCTCAGCACTGATGTGCCTGATGGCAGGTGCGGTGACTTTCTCAGCCTAATTAAAAGAGGCAACTATGTTAAAAAATGAAAGGGAGGAGGGGAGGAAAAGTGGGAGAAAAAAAAGAAGCAGGGAGAAGCACATCTTTCACATGCTAGCGATTTTTCTCTTCCCAGCCAGGAGAGGTAAAAAAAAATACAAAGACATTGTCAAGTACATTAATCTAATAGGTTTCATCCTATTTCCAATGAAGCCAACAGCATGCTACTCAGGTTACTGAAAATGGGAAATAAATTAAAATAGCTTTAGAATATTAGAAAACATATATAGAAAAGAGAAGGGTAGAAGAAAAGAAACCCTGCCACTCATATTTGGACCCTTAACAAAAACTCAAAAATCTCTCTCCCTGAATTCCAGTTTTCTCTCAACCCTTCACTGACTTAAGGGACTTGGAAACTCAGTTATAACTAGTCACAAATACAAGGAAAATAATGGTATGGTTACTAATCTTGAGTCATGTTTGGCAAAAGGTGACAGGTCAGAATCACCATGGATAAACTATCTATTTATACAGTTAAACAATCTACTTATACAGTATTTCTAATTTATCTTATTAGCATGGTATGGATTTACCTCTGATAGTATGCCACTCTCCTCATCTGTTTCAGTCATCTCAGAAGACTGCCTCAATCGGGATTTCTTTGCCCCACGTGGAGATGAAGCGGTGCTTTCCACATCACTTTCCAATAAACTCTACAAAACAAATCCAGTTCACTTTCATATTTATGCCCCTACCTCATTCTACTGAGTCTGAAGTATCTCAATAGAATGAATCATAAAATATCAATCACTGAATTAGTCAGAATAAAAGAATAAAATTTAAATAGAAGCTTAATTTTCTGAAGTAGGAACAGGGATCTGATCACTACACTCATCAGTGTCATACCTCTGCAAAACTGTAAGGCACTGATTACAAATCCTTTAACAAACAAGTCAAAGAACACATTTAAAAACAGACTTATTACATAGCTATAATGAAAATGAAAAAACTACAGCCACAAGCAAACATAAACTCTCAAATGACTTGTGTTGAACCAAATTTTAATTAATTTTTATTTTTTTAGTTTGTTTTGCTTTACAATACTGTATTTGTTTTGCTACACATCGACATGGATCAGCCACGAGTGTACATGAACTCCCAATCCCGACCCCCACCTCCCCCCTCCCGCCCTGAACCAAATTTTAAAAAGGCCACACAAAAGAATATATACACTACTGGTTCCATTTACATAAGTTTCAGAAACAATAAAAACTGAACATAGTGTGTAGTGCTATATATTTAGGTGACGTAACTATAAAGATAAGCAAGGAAATTAAGTGAAAGTTGCTCAGTCGTGTCCGACTCTTTGTGACCCCATGGACTGTATAGTCCATGGAATTCTCCAGGCCAGAATACTGGAGTGAGTAGTCTTTCCCTACTCCAGGGGATCTTCCCAACCCAGGGATCGAACCCAGGTCAAGCAAGGAAGTAACTACCAAAAAGTCAAGATAGTGGTTATCTGTAGGGGAAGAGAAGTGATTGTGATAGGAGGTGTCTGGCAACATTACATTTAATGACTTTAAGGAAGTTTAATGAGGATTAGCTTTACAGTTATTCAAGCTGTATAGTTTTGTTTTATCCTATGCACAGTTCTACACATTATATGTGTACTGTATTTCATAATACAAGACATGAAAAAAATCAAAGGAACATGAAAAGGAGTCACAGTCTTAGATTTATGTAAAGAAAGGAGTTGAAAAAAGTACTGTGTTTCAACTTTCTGTATAGAACAAGTAATATTACTCAGGAAGCAAAGTACAATCTGCCTTGTGGAACCAAAAATTTTCTATATTACCAACTAACACTCACACAGGTAACCACTGACCTCTTCAGCAGTCTCATCTTCTTCTTCATCATCTGGCTGGTCTCTTCATCTGAGGAGTCATCATCCTCAAGGTGGATATCCACAAACTGAGGAGGCTACATAAAGTACAATTATAGAAATAAATAAAATAAATTGATTAGAAAATATGAATCGTATGTACTTGGAAAGTAAAGGGAAGAAAGCAGAGCAAGTAAAAAGAAATCCTAAGAGCATAAGCAGCTAAAGCAAGCAAGAAGAGTCAAGAGTTAAAAAAATTTCTAGGAGCTTCCCTTGTGGCTCAGGGGTAAAGAATCCCCCTGCCAATGCAGGAGACACAGATTCGATCTCTGATCCAGGAAGATCCCACACCCTGCAGCGCAGTGAAGCCTGTGTGCCACAAATATCGAATCTGAGCTCTAGAACTGGGCTCCGCAACAAGAGAAGCAAATCCAACGAGAAGCCTGCGCACCATGACTGGAGAGCAGCCATCACTCTCCACAACGAGAGAAACGCCCTCGCAGCAAAGAACCAGCACAGCCAAAGATAAAATAATACACAAATAAACTTTAAAAAACAATTTTTAATTTCTAGCATGAGAGTCAAACCTAAGAGTAATAGAATGGAAAAAACCAAAACTGAAATTTAACTAAATATATAGGTCCAAAAAAAGTCAACAAATAAAATAGGGTTTTCAGACTGATGAAGTCTTTCTTGAGAAAAATAGAATTACCTCTTCCAAATTTACCTTAATTTCATTGGCCTTCTTAATTGGTGAAATATTCCATGTTGGAATTACCTACCAACAAAGAATATAAATAGGTAAGTTCTCTTAACTAAAATGGACCGTTTTTCATTTTTACTTCTCTACCATCACAAGGAGCCATGGGACTAGCATGTAACTACAGTGATGTAGCGGTACTGATCTGCACACTCAAATATCTGTCAGAGCTTGGTAGAAGAAAAGCAGAGACAAATCTTTTCCCACCATTATTATTTCTGCCTTAAACCTAATAAACATCTGTATTACCCATCAATGAACAAAGTGTCTGTCTTGCCTACTTTATATTACAGCTTAGGTTCACATGAATAACAAACGTGAAAACTATTTGTAAACAACCACAGTACACAAATCTATGATATTATAGGCAATAGCAGCCATTTGTATCAATTAATAATCAATCACATAAATTGTAATTTTTAAAAATCAATATCATAAAACTACCATAAGTATGCCTCCAAAAAGCCAGCCATGGAAAGTTCTTAGGGAAGGATTTAGGGATAAAGTATCAATTTGTACACAACTTCTTTTCAAAATAGTACAGGAAAAAAAAGATATATATACACATAAAGCAAATATGGCAAAATTTTACAATTGTTAAGTTTAGATGGAATCTAGATTCACTCTAAAATTCTTTTAACTTTTTCTTAATTTTTAAAAAACAGAGTTGGTGGGGGGGGAAAGTTTTTTAAAGAATCCTTTAAAATCTCTTACATGCTCCTGACAAAATGCCATTAGAGTATGTACTTGGAGTGTACAATTTCTTGACCATCTAATGGTGACCCAAACAAAATCATCATGAACAAACTCCAGGAGGTCATTAGGTTTTGTCTCTACAAGAATCCTCAGGTCCTCCATAACTTCTCAGCCCTGCTATGTTGTAGCTATTCATCTAGCTCTGTGTAGCCAGGCCCAATATAGGGTAAAGGGAGTAATGTGATTCAGGTCCATAGTTCGTCTCATGTTTCTTTTTAAACCAACAGATTCCCCTACTGCCAAATCCATCAGGAAGGAGTCAGTCTATTAAGCATTAAAAAGCAAGAGAAATGGACTTTAAACCTTGCTCCTCATATAAACTACAGTCTTGGGATGTCCACCTTCTCTACAACTATATACATGGTTGGTAAACATAATCTAGAGGCTGATTTGGATCTCCTTGGGTTTTTTTTTTTCCAAGTCAAATATGGAATTAATGTTAATTTTATTCTATGTCAGGCAGACTTCATATAACTTCTGTATGACTGACGGCTGCTTTCATCATATAGCCACCACATATTCATTTGTAATTATTTTCCTGAAGATGAAATTTCACTTTATGCAACCAGAGTAGTCAATTAGACAGATATGATGTGATTGTCACAAAAAGTCAACGCATGGGACTTCCCTTTGTGGTCCAGTGGTTAAGAATCCACCTTCCAATGCAGAGGCCTCAGGTTCGATCTCTGGTTAGGGAACTAAGATCCTATGTGCTGTGCAACTTGGCCAAAAAAAAAAATTTTTTTTTAATTTGGGGGACATTTAGCAAGAAAAGAATGTTATGAGAAGATATACTAGTATTCTTCAACTAGAGGAAAGGTCATATGAAAGAGGAGCAGATATTTCCTCTACAGGGCTCCAAGGAACAGAATCAGACAAACAGACAAAAACTATAATATGTATTTTGGGTCCAGGAGGCAAATCTTCCTTACTATCAGAGATAGAATGGACTCCCTCGGGACTATCTCCTGCCTTGTCACAAAAGGTCAGCACAAGCTGGACATGTGCTTATTAAGCAGAAGAAAACACAGTCCCTAGCATCAAAGAGCTTTCTGTACTATATCAGAATGCTTCAAAAGTCTTCAAGTGGCTCTCATACCTTAGTATTCAACAATGCATATTCCCAGGCTCTACCCATGGGCCCCAATTCCTCAGTCTGAGGTGAGCCCCAAAATATGTATTTTTCAGTAAACACTTGTGAGGGACCCATACTAGGGTGATTGTGATAAAACTGTTCCCTGAAACACAATTTGAAATATACTGCCTTAATCACTTTGCCACATATCTCACATGAATAGAAAAATTGTCCTCGTTCATTGTTTTCAAACATTCCAAAAGTTATCTACCTAGCACTTCCAAAAAAGCAACTAAAATAAAAATAAACTATGACAATAATTTCATATATTCCATCTCCACATGTCTATTTGCCTTTTACAACTCTTTCTTTAAGGAGGAAAACCTAGATCATAATAGATCTTTCCTACAGTTTTTTGCCCTACAAATAACCTGGAATTAGATAACATTAACAAAGCTAAACATACAACAAAGAAAAACCAGAACACCCACCACTCCTTTTTCCACCACTTCCTTCAGTTAGAGCGTGTCATTTTGGGCTCCTAAGAAGGAAAATGAGAAGAAAATAGTCAATAAAAATCGTGGAGTGACTGAGTTTGTCCCTAACTGTTACATTATTTACAAACTTCCAAATTACCTCCTTCCTATACTTCGCCAGTTTACAGATAGCTCTGTCTCATGACATTAAAAGAACAAGAACTACTCACAAACATTGGCATATCTTCCGTCTCACTGATGGCTGCTTTCATCATAGCTACCACATGTTCATTTGTGATTACTTCCTGGAGAAAGAGGAAATTTCACTTTATGAAACAAAGATGTATCATCCAAGTGATACTCATCTCTATGTAACTCTGCTAAATATATGTAGAGGATAAATGAGAGCCAGATACTCAAATGGCTTCAGATTGGGGTAAAGCAAGGCCATTCAGGTATGACCTAAATCAAATCCCTTATGATTATACAATGGAAGTGAGAAATAGATTTAAGGGTCTAGATCTGATAGACAGAATGCCTGATGAACTATGGAATGAGGTTCGTGACACTGTATAGGAGACAGGGATCAAGACCATCCCCATGGAAAATAAATGCAAAAAAGCAAAATGACTGTCTGGGGAAGCCTTACAAATAGCTGTGAAAAGAAGAGAGGTGAAAAGCAAAGGAGAAAACGAAAGATATAAGCATTTGAATGCAGAGTTCCAAAGAATAGCAAGGAGAGATAAGAGAGCCTTCTTCAGCGATCAATGCAAAGAAATAGAGGAAAACAACAGAATGTGAAAGACTAGAGATCTCTTCAAGAAAATTAGAGATACCAAGGGAACATTTCATGCAAAGATGGGCTCAATAAAGGACAGAAATGGTCTGGACCTAACAAAAGCAGAAGATATTAAGAAAAGGTGGCAAGAATACACGGAAGAACTGTACAAAAAAGATCTTCACGACCCAGATAATCATGATGATGTGATCACTAATCTAGAGCCAGACATCTTGGAATGTGAAGTCAAGTGGGCCTTAGAAAGCATCACTATGAACAAAGCTAGTGCAGGTGATGGAATTCCAGTTGAGCTGTTTCAAATCCTGAAAGATGATGCTGTGAAAGTGCTGCACTCAATATGCCAGCAAATTTGGAAAACTCAGCAGTGGCCACAGGACTGGAAAAGGTCAGTTTTCATTCCAATTCCAAAGAAAGGCAATGCCAAAGAATGCTCAAACTACCGCACAATTGCACTCATCTCACATGCTAGTAAAGTAATGCTCAAAATTCTCCAAGCCAGACTTCAGCAATA
>SJXQ01008463.1:701450-757067 GCA_006408695.1 Aepyceros melampus
CTTCATGGGAAATAGATGGGGAAACAGTAGAAACAGTGTCAGACTTTATTTTTTTGAGCTCCAAAATCACTGCAGATGGTGACTGCAGCCATGAAATTAAAAGACGCTTACTCCTTGGAAGAAAAGTTATGACCAACCTAGATAGTATATTCAAAAGCAGAGACATTACTTTGCCGACTAAGGTCCGCCTAGTCAAGGCTATGGTTTTTCCTGTGGTCATGTATGGATGTGAGAGTTGGACTGTGAAGAAGGCTGAGCGCCGAAGAATTGATGCTTCTGAACTGTGGTGTTGGAGAAGACTCTTGAGAGTCCCTTGGACTGCAAGGAGATCCAACCAGTCCATTCTGAAAGAGATCAACCCTGGGATTTCTTTGGAAGGAATGATGCTAAAGCTGAAGCTCCAGTACTTTGGCCACCTCATGCAAAGAGTTGACTCATTGGAAAAGACCCTGATGCTGGGAGGGATTGGGGGCAGGAGGAGAAGGGGACAACCAAGGATGAGATGGCTGGATGGCATCACGGATTCAATGGACATGAGTCTGAGTGAACTCCGGGAGTTGGTGATGGACAGGGAGGCCTGGCGTGCTGCGATTCATGGGGTCGCAGAGTCGGACATGACTGAGCGACTGAACTGAACTGAACTGAAGGCAACTGAAAGCAAAGAAGCAAGTTTTGGAGAGAAGCACATAGCTTCCAACAATGTAGTAAGCAAATGGATCAACCTCACTATCTGATACTAACAGGAATGGTGCACATAAAAAAAAAAAATTCTCCAGTTAACTATCTGCTTAAGAGAAACAGTAATAAACAACAGCAGTCTTATAAACAGTTGTACTTCTACATAGCAGAGAAGAGAATTTGCTTATGTGCAAAGTACTGTAAACTGTTAACTGGGCATCTTTCCAGACATATCCACCCACAAAAGTAAGTCCACCTTGAACATTATCACCTCCCATTATCTTCCAATCTGCTAAACAAGAAACAATCAAATCAGTGGAGGGAAGCTGAGGAACAGTTTACCTTCCCAGTCAAGTTCTTTCATGTGTGTTCACATTTCAAACTTGTGCCAAATGCAAAGAGAAAGCTACCTTGAAATGTAGAATATTTTACCACCAGGAACACATAAAGTTAGTAATTCACATACCAAGACCGCGACGTTCTCAAATTATTTCCCTTCGCTCCCATTACACCACTGCCCCCGCTGCACTCACGTGAAGGATGTCCGCACGTTGACTGCGGTCAGGTTGTGCTGCTTGGCGCCGTCCTCTAAGGTGCGGTCAAGCACGTCATCCAGCTTCAGGTCACAAGACAAAGTCCTTTCTTCTTGATCCCTTCCATCTCTTTTCCTCTTGGTACCCTTTTTCTTTTTTCGCCTTTTCTCATTTTCTTCACTGTCATGCTCTTCTGCAAATAAACCAAGAACATCACCAGAATAGCAAAGCAACTGCTCCCAGAACACAACCCAAAAAGTCAACAGTGAAAGAAAAACCACCTGCCAGCTGTCTGGTCCTGGAATCAAAGGCGGCTGTGATGGAACAGTGGTGAGAGTGGCAGATGTGCTAAGAACACAGTAGTAACACCCAACATTTACTGAATACTCCTATTAGGTCAGGCATTCTTCTACACACTTTATACACATTACTTCACTTATTCCTCACCACAACCATATGAGGTAGGGACCGTTCTTTTCTCCACTGTACAGAGGAAGAAACTGAGGCAGAAAGATTAAGAAACTTTCCCAAGAGCTAATGACAAAGCCATGTTCTGAGGCCAAGCACTTGAGCTCTAGAACTGTCTTAATTATTACTCTATACTGCCCAGATATTACATCAGAAATCCAGGGCTTATGACTCAGATCTACAACTTAACTGTGTTACCTTGGCAACAGATTCTTAATTTCTTTTGTAAAATACAGATATCTTCCCACCAGTGAAGCCATGCAGATTAAGTGAAATAATATCTATCAAAGTGCCTTATAACCCATGAAATATTATATAAACATAACTTATCATTATTATTATTATATTACTGAGTTTAGAAAAGAGAAAAACAAGGAGCAAACCAATAAAAACATCCACTCTGAATCATATTAAAAACGGTGGAGAGGGTGAAGTACCTCTGTTCTACAAGAAAGGAGCACATATAAAACCAGATAAAAGGAAAAGCTTCCTGATTATTCAGTCCAGTCACTCAGTTGTGTCCAACTCTTTGCAACCCCATGGACTGCAGCACGCCAGGCTTCCTGTCCATCACCAACCCCGGAGCTTGCTGAAACTCATGTCCATTGAGTCGGTGATGCTATCTAACCATCTTATCCTGTCATCCCCTTCTCCTCCTGCCTTCAATCTTTCCCAGCATCAGGGTCTTTTCCAATGAGTCAGTTCTTTGCATCAGGAGGCCAAAGTATTGGAGTTTTAGCTTCAGCATCAGTCCTTCCAATGAATATTCAGGACTGACTTTCTTCAGGGCTGACTGGTTGGATCTCCTTGCAGTCCAAGGGACTCTCAAGAGTCTTCTCCAACACCACCATTTGAAAGCATTAATTCTTCAGTGCTCAGCTTTCTTCATGGTCCACCTCTCACATCCATACATGACCACTGGAAAAACCATAGCTTTGACTAGATGGACCTTTACTGGCAAAGTAATGTCTCTGCTTTTTAATATGCTGTCAAGGTTGGTCATAGCTTTTCTTTCAAAGAGAAGGCGTCTTTTAATTTCATGGCTGCTGTCACCATCTGCAGTGATTTTAGAGCCCAAGAAAATAAAGCCTGTCACTGTTTCCATTGTTTCCCCAACTATTTGCCATGATGAAGTGATAGGGCCAGATGCCATGATCTTCATTTTTTGAATGTTGAGTTTTAACCCAACTTTTTCACTCTCCTCTGTTACTTTCATCAAGAGGCTCTTTAGTTCTTCTTCACTTTCTGCCAGAAGGGTGTGTCATCTGCATATTTGAGGTTAGTGATATTTCTCCCAGCAATCTTGATTCCAGCTTGTGCTTCATCCAGCCCAGCATTTCACATGATGTACTCTGCATAGAAGTTAAACAAGCAGGGTGACAATATTTAATCCTGACGTACTCCTTCCCTCATTTGGAACCAGTCCATTGTTCCATGTCCAGTTCGAACTGTTGCTTCTTGACCTGCATACAAATTCCTCAGGAGGCATACAAATTTCTCTTGAAGAATTTTCCACAGTTTGTTGTTATCCATACAGTCAAAGGCTTTGCCTTGCCATGAAGGTCAGTTAGAACATCTCCCAAACATAGGTTCAGTCCCTTTTATGTGAGCCTGGGGGGTGGCGTGGAGTGGACAACAAGTTAAAAATGACTACAAAGAATTGTTAATAATATAGAAAAAAACTGATAATGACTTCTAACAAACAAAAGGTAGAATTCAAACATATACAACTTACATTTGTGTAACAAACTAAAATGGACTATTCTGAGGTACACCCCAACACAGTGATAGATGCAAAAGAAACATAAAACTCTAGAATGCATCAGAAGTGATAAAGTGATAAAGCTCTTTACTGACGGTCATTTGAGAAAGCAGCAAAAGGGGAATCATGTAGCATAATACACAACAAAACTTTCTAAAACCTTTGTATTCATATCTTTTCCCAAAGTCTTTCTTCTCACCTCATTTACCTCTTTTTTCCATAAACTCCAAAATTCCTCTCTCACCACTCTTAAAACTCCTCTTTGCTCTTCCCTTCCCTCTGGCATCCTTTCTCATGCAGACCAATCTAGCCAGTTCCTGGTTTCTGTAATCCACCTTTCCCTCCTCATTTCATCCTCACTTAAACAAAGACCCAGTAGATGCAGAACAAGAAGAGGATTTCTGACACCTGAGAAGTTTTGATTCAGTTTCATATTCATAACCTATCAAGTTGTTAGTAACACTGTCAACTGCAAAACTAATTCAGGAGAAAAAAGTTTGAAAGACACAAGTTAAAACTATTACTATTATACTAGAAATAATTAAGTATGTTATTAGCCAAAAAGTAACCTAATAACTAAAAATCTTCATTACAAAATTTAACCTACAAAATGTAACCAAAATTCATAAAAGACCAGAAAAAGAAAATTTACAATGGAAGCAGCTAAAAATTTATAAAATTATATATAGACAGCTGATGAGTAATCAAATTATCCTTTAAAACAGTGCTTCTCAAACTGTGGCGAATCCACCGTAGATTCACATTTTTATAAAATAAGAATATAGCCATACTGTCAAATGTTTCATTTTTACAATGTTACGAATGTCAAATTTTTTAAAGTTTTACCTCAGTTTCCATGAATTATTTGGTTCAAACCAGTAACAGTTCTCAACTAGCACTGGTTTTCAGAGCACATTTTGAGAAATACTGCTTTAAAATACACACTGAAAAACATCTATTAACCCTAATAAAAATATAATAAAGACAAATAAAAAAAACAAATTAAAAGCACTGAGAAGAAAAGTTATCATAGGATTAAAATGGAAATAATAAAATTTACTACAGAAAATATATTTTTAATGGAAAAAGCATTGGAGTTAACCATAACTCCCATTTAGAACAGTTATCTTACAAGAATCAAAGTAATGACTGAGGCGGGAGGGGGGAGGTGGGGGTCGGGATTGGGAGATCATGTACACTCGTGGCTGATCCATGTCGATGTGTAGCAAAACAAATACAGTATTGTAAAGCAAAACAAACTAAAAAAATAAAAAATTAAAAAAAAAAAAAAAGTAATGACTGTGGGGCAAGAACCACCCCAATTAACTACATCCTCCTAAATCACATCACACATATTTCTCCTCTGATTTTTGGTTTTAAGGCTAAGTTTAATAGGGAATGTGGGTCTATAAGGAAAATTTAATACATTCCAATACACTGCACAGACAATCCAAGAAAGAACAGATAATTCAATTACTTCTTACTCTGTTTTAGAACTAACCTTTTATTTTACTTTTAAAATACTGGGATACCACTGACTCAGAATTTTTAAAAACTGAAATTAAAAAAATCTTTAAAGGAAGCTGCTCTATAAAAATCAGACTAAAGAACGAAATCTAATTTTTCCTTTTATGAGAAAGGTGGGATATGGCTAAAAAACAAGGTATTTGCTAAGGAGCAGATTTAATGAGGTAAATTATAAATGGAAAGTAAATTTGCACTGTAAATGTACTGTAAAGTGGATGATGTCAATAAAAATATGGGTGGGTTCTGTAATATCTGAATCACCAAAGCTGCTTTGGTGTATGAAAAAAGCCGCTTAACAGCCCTGTCACACACCCAGGACTTCTGATTCTGGACACAACAATTATTTTTTATCTGATGAAACCTTCGTGCCAAAAACAACTGTGGAATTATATAAAACTATAAAATTACATTAAAGCAGAATAAAATATATACAACAGTCTGAAGGCGCTGGATAACAACCCCTACAGACATGATTTAAGGAGTTGTCATCCTTCAGAGAAGGGAAGCACATAAGGAAAATCCAAGCTGAAAGCAGCATTCTTGCTAAACTAAGTGATGAAACCCCAGAGGAGTCACCCACTAGAAATACAGGCCACCATCTAGAAATAAATAGAAAGTGGAAACAAAGAAGTCTTAATATAGCATAAGACAAACACTAGGCTGAATTTTATTCACCCTCCAAAATTATCTGCCTGCTTGAAGAAAACATAATCATCTCTGGAGGAAGATAACAACACCAAAGCCTCTAGAATTTTTCACCCACATTGTCCACTATCCAATCAAAATTATAGCACAGTAAAAACAGAACCAAAAGGCCAAAACACCAGGGGGCGGAGGACGGTAATAGGTGACAGTAAAAATAAGAAAGAACTATGGGTGAGTCAGATAGAGGAAAAGGGATTTTTAAATAATTATGATTAACACATTCAAGAAAATAAAGGAAAAGATGGAGAATATCACCAGAAATACAAAATTCATAGTGTTAAATTGGCATGAAAAATTAAATAGACACAGCAAAACAAAGAACTAGTGAACTAGACTATAGAACCCCAGAAACTGATGCATGAAGGAAAAAAGAAGAGAATGTAGAGAAAAACGAATACATACAGGACAAGGTGAAAACAATCTAACACACATATAACTGGAATACCAGAAGAAAAGGAGGGCAAAAATGACATATTAAAATATTGACAAGGATTTTTTTAACTGAGATAATATCAAATCTCAGATTCAAGTAACTCTGCAATCCTAAAGAGATAAAAAGTGAAAACCCACTGGTGTTTAGAAGCTTCCCTGGTGACTCAGTGGTAGCGAATCCAACTGCCAATGCAGGAGATACAGGTTCCATCCCTGGTCCGGGACATCCCATGTCTTGGAGTAACTAAACCCGCGCACCACAACTACTGAGCCTGTGCTCCAGAGTCCAGGAGCGCAACCACCGAGCCCGCGTGCTGCAGCTACTGAAGCCTGAGGACCCTAGAATCCATGCTCTGCAACACGCCACCACAATGAGAAACCCACTGTAACTGGAGAACAGTCCCCACTCAGGACAACTAGAGAAGAGCCCACGCAGCAACAAAGACCTGGCACACCCCAAAATAAATAAAGAGATAAATCTTCAACAAAAAAGAAAAAAAACAAGTATCATGGGGTTTAAAACAAATGAAGAAATAAAATACAGTATCAACACAAAAGGCAGAAACAGATATATGGAATAAAATTGTTTAAAGTTCTTGCATTGTTTGATGTGGTAAAAGTACTAATTTAAGATAGACTCTAGTAATTTCAAAGACTGTATATTGTTAATCTATAGAGCAATATGTGAAAGAAAAATCAAAGAAGACAAAATTGGACTTCTCTCAGTAGTTAAAAATCAGCCTCCCAACGCGATCCCACCCTTGGGCATATATGCACAGAAAAACATGGTGCAAAAGGATTCATGCACCCAATTTCCATTGCAGCACTGTTTGCAAAGGCCAAGACATGGAAGCAACCTAAATGTCCACCGACAGATGAATGAATAAGGAAGATGTGGAACATACATACAATGGAATATTACCCACCATCACAAAGAATGAAATAATACCACTTGCAGCAATAAGGATGGAACTAGAGAGTGTCATACCGAGTGAAGCAAACCAGACAAAGGACAAACATCTTATGATATTGCTTGTATGTGCAATTAAAACAAAACAAAACAAAAATGATACAAATGAATATGAAATTATGGTTACCATTGGGGAAAGGGTGAGGGGAGGTATAGTTAGGGAGTCTGGGACTGACATGTACACATTGCTATATTTTAAATGGATGGGGACTTCCCTGGTAGTTCAGTGACTAAGACTTCACACTCTCCATGCAGGGGGCCCTGGTTCGGTCCCTGGTAGGGAACTGACCACATGCCACATGCCACACTAAAAGATCCTACACGCTGCAACAAAGATCAAAGATGCCACAGGAGAACGGATATATGTGTATGTACGGCTGAGTTCCTTTGCTGTCCACCTGAAACTCCTCCAACACTGCTAACTTGCTTGTTCCAATATAAAATTAAAACTTAAAAAGATTCCACAGGTCACAACTAAGACCCAGTGAAGTCAAGGAAATAAATAAAAACATTTTTTTAATGGATAGGGTCTTCCTTGGTGGTCCAGTAGTTAAGACTCCACACTTCCACTACAGCAGGCACAGGCTCAATCCCTGGTCAGGGTACAAAGATCCCACATGCTACACACTGTGACCAAAAAATAAAAGGATAACCAACAAGGACCTACTGCACAGCAGAAGGGACTGCTCAGCATCACATTAAACCTCGGTGGGGAAAGAATTTGGAAAAGAACAGATACTTGTACATGTATAAATGAATCAATTTGTTGTATACCTGAATTAACAGTTAATCAACTATATCCAATATAAAATAAAAAATTAAAAAGAGAGCAAAAAAGTTGGTTCTTTAAAAAGACTGATAAACCACTAGACAAACTTATCAACAAAAAAAAAAGACACAAAAAGAGGACCATACTAAAATTAGAAATAAAAAGATGACCTCAATAAAAATCTTAAAAGACATTCCAAAATGAGTATTACAAACAACTTTGTATCAACATATTTGACAATTCAGAGAAAATGTACAAATTCCTTGAAAAACACAATTTACCAAAACTGAAACAAAAAGAAACAAGAAATCTAAATAATCCTATAATTTTGAAAGAATTTAATCCAAAACTTAAAAGCCTTTTGACAAAACTCCAGGCCTAGCTAGCTTTCTTGGTTAATTCTTATAAAACATTTAAGAAAGAAATAACACCAGTCTTCTACAAACTCTTCCAGAGAATACATACTGATGAAAATTTTCCCAATTCATTTTATAAGGTCAGTATAATCCTAATACCAACACATGAAAAACAATTAAAGCCAATATCTTCCATAAACAAAGACACAAAAACCTCAGTATATTAGAAAATCTAATACATCATGACCAAATAGGTTTCTCCATGAAATGCTAATTTGTTTCAACTTCAGAACCCAATCAATGTAGGGACTTTCCTCGTGGTCCAGTGGCTAAGACTCTGTCCTCTCAATACAGGGGGAATGGGTTCAATCCTTGGTCAGGGAACTAGAACCCACAGTGCAGCAACTGTGAGTTCGCATGCCACAACTAAAGATCCTGCATGTTGCAACTAAGACCTGGGTGCAGCAAAATAAATGCATACTAAAAAAACCCCCAAACAATCAATGTATGTTATTAGGCATATGTACATGAAAAACAGTTTTAAACTATGAAAGCTATATTGAATAGTAGTGGGGAGAGTGGGCACCCTTGTCTTGTTTCTAGTTTTAGAGGAAATGCTGTCAATTTTTCTCCATTGAGGATGTTTGTTGTGAGTTTGTTGGATATGGCTTTTATTATGTTGAGGTATGTTCCTTCCATGCCTACTTTCTGGAGAGTTTTTATCATAAATGGGTGTTGAATTTTGTCAAAGGCTTTCTCTGCATCTATTCAGTAATCATATGGTTTTTATCTTTCAATTTGTTAACATGGTGTATCACACTGACTGATATGCCCACTTGGGCATAATGTATGATCTTTTTATTACGTTGTTGGATTCTATTTGCCAGAATTTCATTAAGGATTTTTGTATCTATGTTCATCGGTGATACTGGCTTGTAGTTTTCTTTATTTTGTGGCATCTTTGTCTGATTTTGGTATCAAGGTATTGCTGGCCTCACAGAATGAGTTTGGGGATTTTCCTTCTGTAATTTTTTGGAAGACTCTGAGTAGGACAGGCGTTAGCTCTTCTCTAAATTTTTAGTACCAGTTCACCTGTGAAACCATCTAGTCCTGGGCTTTTTGTTGCAGGTTTTTTGATTAGCCACAGCAGTCAGAGAAGAAATATAAATAAAAAGAACCCAGACTGCAAAAGAAGAATAAAACTCTCAGTTTGCAGATGACATAATTCTCTACATAGAAAACCCTAAAGATGCTACCAGAAAATTACTAGAGTTAATCAATGAACACAGTAAAATTGCAGGATATAAAATTAATACACAGAAATCCATTGCATCCCTATACATTAACAGTAAAAAATAAGAAAGAGAAATTAAGGAAACAATCCCATTCACCACTGCAACAAAAAGGATAAAATATTTAGGAATAAATTCACCTAAAGGAACAAAAGACTTGTATATAGAAAACTATAAAACACTGCTGAAAGAAATCAAAGATGACACAAATAGATGGAGAAATACTGTGTTCCTGGATTGGAAGAATCAATATAATGAAAATGAGTATACTACCCACAGCAATCTACAGATTCAACACAATCCCTATCAAACTACCAACAGTATTTTTTCACAGAACTAGAACAAATAATTTCACAATTGTATGCAAACACAAAAGACTTCAAATAGCCAAAGCAATCTTGAGAAAAAGAATGAACTGGAAGAATCAACCTTCCTGACTTCAGACTATACTACAAAGTTACAGTAATCAAGAAAGCATGGTACTGGGCACAAAGACAGAAATCTAGATCAATGGAACAAAACAGAAAGCCCAGAGATAAATCCATGCACCTATGGACACCTTATCTTTGACAAATGAGGCAAAAATATACAATGGAAAAAAGACAGTCTCTTCAACAAGTGGTGCTGGGAAAACTGGTCAACTACATGTAAAAGAATGAAACTAGAACACTTTCTAACGCCATATACAAAAGTAAACTCAAAATGGATTACAGACCTAAATGTAAGACCAAAACCTATAAAACTCTTAGGGGAAAACACAGGCAAAACACTCCCAGAAATAAAACAGAGCAAGATCTTCTATGACCCACCTTGCAGAGTAATAAAATAAAAACAAAAATGAACAAACACAACCTAATTAAACTTAAAAGCATTTGCACAAGGAAGGAAACTATAAGCAAGGTGAAAAGACAACTTTCAGAATGAGAAATAACAGCAAACAGAACAACAGACAAAGAAAGTGGAAATGAAAGTGAAGTTGCTCAGCCGTGTCTGATTCTTTGAAACCCCATGGACCAGGTTCCTCCATTCATGGGATTTTTCGGGCAAAAATACTGCAGTGGGTTGCCATTTCCTTCTCCAGGAGATCTTCCAGACCCAGGGACTGAGCCCAAGTCTCCCGCATTGTAGGCAGACGCTTTACCATCTGAGCAACCAGGAGAATTAATAATCCCCAAAATATACAAGCAGCTCATGCAGCTCAGTATCAGAAAAACAAACAACATGATAAAAAGGTGGGCAAAAGAACTACACAGACATTTCTCCAAAAGAGATCTTCAGGTGGCAATTAAACACATGAAATGATGCTCAACTTCACTCATTATTAGAGAAATGCAAATCAAAACTACAATGAATATCAACTCATGCCAGTTCAGTTAAATATCAACTCATCAGTTCAGTTCAGTCACTCAGTCGTGTCTAACTCTTTGTGACCTCATGAACCGCAGCATGTCAGGCTTCCCTGTCCATCACCAACTCCCGGAGTCTCCCCAAACCCATGTCCGTTGAGTCAGTGATGCCATCCAACCATCTCATCCTCTGTCATCCCCTTCTCCTGCCCTCAATCTTTCCCAGCATCAGGGTCTTTTCCAGTGAGTCAGCTCTTTGTACCAGGTGGCCAAAATATTGGAGTTTCAGCTTCAGCATCATTCCCTCCAAAGAAATCCCAGGGCTGATCTCCTTCAGAATGGACTGGTTGGATCTCCTTGCAGTCCAAGGGACTCTCAAGAGTCATCTCCAACACCACAGTTCAAAAGCATCAATTCTTTGGCGCTCAGCCTTCTTCACAGTCCAACTCTCACATCCATACATGACTACTGGAAAAACCATAGCCTTGACTAGATGGACCTTTGTTGACAAAGTAATGTCTCTACTTTTTAATATGCTGTCTAGGTTGGTCACGGGCTTCCCTGGTGGCTCTGAGGTTAAAGCATCTGCCTCCAATGTGGGAGACTTGGGTTTGATCCCTGGGTCGGGACGATCCCCTGGAGAAGGAAATGGCAACCCACTCTAGTATTCTTGCCTGGAGAATCCCATGGACAGAGGAGCCTGGTAGGCTACAGTCCATGGGGTCGCAAAGAGTCAGACACGACTGAGCGACTTCACCTTACCTTACCTTACCTAGGTTGGTCATAACTTTCCTTCCAAGGAGTAAGCGTCTTTTAATTTCATGGCTGCAGTCACCATCTGCAGTGATTTTGGAGCCTAAAAAAATAAAGTTTGGCACTGTTTCCACTGTTTTCCCATCTATTTCCCATGAAGTGATGGGACCGGATGCCATAATCTTCGTTTTCTGAATGTTGAGCTTTAAGCCAACTTTTTCACTCTCCTCTTTCACTTTCATCAAGAGGCTTTTTAGTTCTTCTTCATTCTGCCATAATGGTGGTGTCATCTGCATATCTGAGGTTATTGATATTTCTCCCAGCAGTCTTGATTCCAGCTTGTGCTTCTTCCAGCCCAGTGTTTCTCATGATGTACTCTGCACATAAGTTAAATAAACAGGGTGACAATATACAGCTTTGATGTCCTCCTTTTCCTATTTGGAGCCAGTCTGTTGTTCCATGTCCAGTTCTAACTGTTGCTTCCTGACCTGCATACAGATTTCTCAAGAGGCAGGTCACGTGGTCTGGTATTCCCATCTCTTTCAGAATTTTCCACAGTTTATTGTGATCCACACAGTCAAAGACTTTGGCATAGTCAATAAAGCAGAAATACATGTTTTTCTGGAACTTTCTTGTTTTCTCAATGATCCAACGGATATTGGCAATTTGATCTCTGGTTCCTCTGCCTTTTCTAAAACCAGCTTGAACATCTGGAAGTTCACAGTTCACGTATTGCTGAAGCCTGGCTTACAGAATTTTGAGCATTACTTTACTAGCAGTGTGAGGTGAGTGCAATTGTGCAGTCGTTTGAGCATTCTTGGGCATTGCCTTTCTTTGGGATTGGAATGAAAACTATCCTTTTCCAGTCCTGTGGCCACTGCTGAGTTTTCCAAATTTGCTGGCATATTGAGTGCAGCACTTTCACAGCATCATCTTTCGGGATTTGAAATAGCTCAGCTGGAATTCCATCACCTCCACTAGCTTTGTTCGTAGTGATGCTTCCTAAGGCCCACTGACTTCACATTCCAGGATGTCTGGCTCTAGGTGAGTGATCACACCATCTCTTCTTCCTATTCTTTGGAACTCTGCATTCAGATGCTTGAATCTTTCCTCTTCTCCTTTGCTTTTCGCTTCTCTTCTTTTCACAGCTATTTGTAAGGCCTCCTCAGACAGCCATTTTGCTTTTTTGCATTTCTTTTTCTTGGGGATGGTCTTGATCACTGTCTCCTGAACAATGTCATGAACCTCTGCCCATAGTTCATCAGGCACTCTGTCTATCAGATCTAGTCCCTTAAATCTATTTCTCACTTCCACTGTATAATCATAAGGGATTTGATTTAGGTCATACCTGAATGGTCTAGTGGTTTTCCCCACTCTGCTTCAATTTAAGTGTGAATTTGGCAATAAAGGTTCATGATCTGAGCCACAGTCAGAATGGCCATCTTCAAAAAGTCTACAAACAATAAATGCTGGAGAGGGTGTGGAGAAAGGGAATCTTACACTGTTGGTGAGAATGCAAACTGGTACAGCCACTATAGGGAACAGTGTGGACAGTGAAAGTTAAAGTCACTCGGTCATGTACGACTCTTTGTGACCCCATGGAATTCTCCAGGCCAGAATACTGGAGTGGGTAGCCTTCCCCGGCAACAGGGGATCTTCCCAACCCAGTGATTGAACCCAAGTCTCCTGCATTGCAGGCAGATTCTTTACCAAATGAGCCATAAAGGAAGTTTAAGAATACTGATGTGGGTATCCTATCCCTTCTCCAGCAGATCTTCCCAACCCAGGAATCCAACCAGGGTGCAGTGAAGGCATGTTCTTTACCAACTGAGCTATCAGAGAAGCCCTAAGGGAACACAAGGAGCCGGGCCTGCAGGGCACGGGGTATGGAGCAACACACCCCATGTGGTGCCAGCAGAAACCCACAAGGTGAGAAAGAGGTAAGGAAGGTGATCACCAGGGGCCCACGGGACCTGCCCCGCCCATGGCAAGGATGGCCGACCACCCACGCTCGGTGCATGAGCTTGCAGTGAGCCCAGAGGAGGCGTGGAGCAACAAGGGGAGACCCCACCCTTCCCCACTAGGGGCCCTGGCATGTCCACCCAGCCAGGGGCAGGAGGCATTGTAGCCGGTCCAGGTTCCTTAAAATACCGGAAAGAGAACTGCCATAAGACCCAGAAATCCCACTACTGGGCATACACCCAGAGGAAACCAGAACTGAAAAGGACACATGTTACACCAATGTTCACTGCAGTATCATTTACAATAGCCAGGACATGGAAGCAACCTAGATGTCCACTGGCAGATGAATGGAGAAGGAAGCTGTTGTACACAGTGGAATATTACTCAGCTATAAAAAGGGATGCATTTGAGTCAGTCCTAGTGAGGTGGACCAAACTGGAGCCTATTATATACAGTGAATGAAGTAAATCAGAAAGAGAAAGACAAATACTGTATGTTAAAGCATATATACTTAGAAAAATAGTACGATCCTACATGCAGGGCAGCAAAGGAGACACAGATACAAAGAACAGACTTTTGGACTCAGTGGAAGAAGGTATAAGAGTGGGAGGATATGAGAGAATAGCATTGAAACATGTATAGTACCATATGTAAAACAGATGACCAGTGCAAGTTCAATGCATGAAGCAGGGCACCCAAAGCCAGTGCTCTGGGACAACCGAGAGGGATGGGGTGGGGAGGGAGGAGAGGCGGGATTTCAGAATGGGGACACATGTAAACTGTGACTGATTCATGTTGGTTGATGTACGGCAAAAACCATCACAATACTGTGAAGTAATTATCCTCCAATTAAAATTAATTAAAGAAATAAACTATGAGAGCTAGGAACTTCCTTGGTGGTCCAGTGGTTAAGATTGCACTTCCAGAGCAGGGGGTACAGGAACTAAGATCCTAAATGCCATGTGGTGTGGCCAAAACATGTTGAATAAGCACACACACAAAAAAAATTAATATAAATAAATAAAACATGTAGAGCTAAAACTGACAAAGCTGAAAGGAAATATAGACAAATATACAATTAAAGTTGAAGACTTCATATGCCTTTCTCAATAACTGTCAGAATAGACCAAAAGAAAATCAGTAAAAATAGAGAAGACCTAACAATGCTATCAATCAACTTGACCTGACATTTATAAAACAGTGTATCTCAAAACGAAAAAAAACATATTCTTCTCAAATACACAGGGAAGAGCTACCAATAAAGATTATATTGGGGCCACAAAATTAACCTCAATAAGTATAAAAGTACTGAAATCATACAAACTGTGACAGGAACTCAAGGGAATTAAATTAGAAATCAGTAACAAAAAAATAACTGGAAAGTCTTCAAATAATTTGGAAATGAAAGAACACATTTCTGAAACGTTCCAGTGGATTTTTGTTTTACTATTATAGGCCTTATGGTACTCTATAACTATAAAAATTACATTAAAAAAACCAGGTTCTAAAACAACACAGAACAGGACAGTCCAGTTCAGTTCAGTCGCTCAGTCGTGTCCGACTCTTTGTGAGCTCATGGACTGCAGCACGCCAGGCTTCCCTGCCTCTAATCCTGTACAGAACTGCAATCCTGTACAGAAAATTCAAATGTGTGTGTCCCCCCCAAAATTCACACTCTGAAAGCCTTTCCCCTAGTATGGCTATATTTGGAAATGGGTATTCTACGGAAGTAATTAAATGAGTCCACAAGGTGAATCTGAGCCCAGAGGATAAGCGTCCTTATAAGAAGTGATACCAGAAAGCTCACTCCCTCTCTCACATACATGCACCAAGGAAAAGGTCATGTGAAGTTATAACGAGAAGGCAGCTGTCTATAAGAAGAAAGTTCTCATGAAAACTGAATTTACCAGCACCTAATACTGGACTTCCCAGGCTCCAGAACTGTGAGAAAATAAATTTCTGTTGTTTAAAAGGAAAACTGATACATCCTATGGTATTATTAGAAAAATTTCAAATCCGTGACCTAAGCTACCACTTTAAGAAACTAGAAATAGACCAAATTAAACCCAAAACAAAGAAACAGAATAGTAGACAACAGCAAAAAAAAACAGTGAAATAAAAACAAAAAAAGTAGAGAAATTAATGAAACCAAAACCTTGTTCTCTTAAGAAGTTCTACCTAGAGTGATTAAGAGAAAGGTATAAATTAACAGCATCAGGAATAAAAGAACAGAAATCATCATAGATCCTGAAGACATTAAAAAGATGACAAAAGTGGTTAAGCATGTGCCTGCCAATGCAGGGGACACAGATTTGATCCCTGGTCCAGGAAGATCCCACATGCCTCGGCAACAAGCCCATGAGCCACAACGACTGAGCCCTGCTCTGGAGCCTGTGAGCTGCAACAACTGAGCCCACGCGCTGCAACTCCTGAAGTCCATGCACCTGCCTAGAGCCCACGCGCTGCAACTCCTGAAGTCCATGCACCTGCCTAGAGCCCAGGCTCTGCAACGAGAAGCCCCCGCAATTAAGAAGCCCAGGCACCACAACAGAGCAGCCCCCGCTCACTGCAACTACAGAAAACTGGAAAGCAGGGAGAATGGCAATGAAACATGTACACTATCATGTAAGAAACCAATCGCCAGTCTATGTTCGATACAGGATACAGGATGTTTGGGGCTGGTGCACGGGGATGATCCAGAGAGATGATATGGGGAGGGAGGTGGGAGGGGGTTCAGGATTGGGAACTCATGTACACCCGTGGTGGATTCATGTCAATGTATGGCAAAACCGATACAGTATTGTAAAGTAAAATAAAGTTAAAAAAAAAAAAAATTATCACAAGAAAAAAAAAGAAAAGAAAGTATGAGATACATCTCAAAGATAACTGTCAATTATCATGGCAATGTGTGTGTTTGTATATGGAACTAGCATTATGTGAAATATACTTGCGATATTGAGCTTTACTTGTGTTTAATTTAGAATGTCCAAAATCAGCAAGCACTTCTTTTTTTGAGAATGACCAAGTTCACATCTCAATTACAGACTCTCTTTGGTTAACTAAGCAGTAAAATTGAAAAGCTTATGTGTCTGCATATACACAGAACAATTGCAAATAATGTATCATAAGGTTGTTGTATCGCTTTCAACTACTGATTAAAGAATTTTGTGAAAAAAAAAAAAAAAAAAACTCGAAAGCAGCAACGAAGAACCAGTACTGCCAAAAAATAAAGAAATAAATAAACCTGAAACAAAATAAAGATGACAAAGAAATATTATCAAAAACTTTATACCAATAAATTCAACAACTTAGATGGAACAAATACCTTGAAAGACACCAACTGTCAAAGCTCATTCAAGAACAAATGTATAATTAAATAACCCTTTATCTGTTAAAGAAATTGAATTCATAATTAAAAACATCCTACAAAGAAAACTCCTGGCCCAGATGGCTTCATTGGTGCACTCAATAAAACATTTAAAGAAGAAATAAAACCAATTCACAAACTCTTCGAAAAACAAACAAAAACAAAACACACAGAAGAGGAAAGAACACTTTCCAACTCATTGTATGAGATCAGCATTACCCTAATACCAAAACCAAAGACATTACAAGAAAACTAGACCAGACACATAAATCCTTAACAAAATATTAGCAAATCAAATCCCGCAATTAAACAAAAAAACACCTATATCACGATCAAGAGTTGATTTCTCCCTGCCATGCAAAAATGCTTTGAAATTTGAAAATCAATCAAGATAATTCACATCAACAGACTAAAACAAAAGATAATCTCAAGAGATGTAGAAAAAACTTTTCACAAAATCCAACATCAAGTCATGATAAAAACTCTTCACAACCAGAAATAGTAGAGAACTTCCTCAGTCTGATAAACAATAGCTATAGACCAACGTCCCACAGCGTAGTGGTGAAAACTGAGTGCACTTCCTGTAAGTCGTCAGGAACAAGGGATTAGTCGACTCAGTATTGTTAGGATGGCAACGTTCCTAGCACTTCCTGGCGGTCCAGTGATTAAGACTGTGCTCCCAATGCAGACGTCACAGGTTCAATCCCTGGTCAGGGAACTAAGATTCTGCATGACCCACAGTATGGCCAAAAAAATGGCAATTTTCCCAAATGGATTCATAGATTCATTATCAATAATAGCCTAGAAAATATTCTTGAAGAAAATGACAAGTCAATTCTAAAATTTATATGAAAATGCAAAGTACCTAGAATAGCCTAAAGTATTTAAAAAAAAAAAAGTTTGAAGACTCATGACTACCTGATTTCAGGACTGTGTGATATTGGTGAAAGCTTAAATATTATTATATAGATTAACGGAATAGAACAGAGTCCAGAAAAGACCCACACAAAATTGCCAAATGACTTTTTCATATAGATGCAGAAGTAATTTAATGGGGAAAGAAATCTTTTCAACAAATAGCACTGAAACAATTGGACATCCATAGGCAATAAAAGAATCTCAAATGTACCTCACACATTATATAAAAATTAACTCAAAATGGATCATATACTCCTAAGTGTAATGTGTAAAACTGAAACTTCTAGAACAAAACAGGAAAGAAGCCTTTGTAGCCTCGGATGAGGCAAATGTTCCTTGGTACGATAAGCCATAAAAGTAAAACCTGAAGTAGCTCCCCACAGCTAACACTGTTAACAATTCAGGCAAAATAAATAATGATAAATGCCACTGTAATTCAAACAGTGAAACAAATATCCATGAGTCCCCACTCATATAAAAACTGAATAAGTAAGTAAGGGAGAAAAGACTGTTCTTTACAGAAAAATTGCAATTATTAAATGTAAAAGGAATGATAGAAATAAAGAATGACAGAAATAAAAATCACCTTTCGAACAACACAGTAACTGCTGCAGGTGATCAACCAATAGAGGCTAAAACTAGGGCGGTTAAGTTTGAGAGGAAATAAGATATGCATAGTTTCAAAGTATCCTGTGCAAAATATGTAGTAACTACAAATGGAATACTGGCAAACAACAGAATAATGAACAAACATTTCACCAAAAAGTATCTACAAATGGCCAATAAATACATGAAAATATACTTTGTATCATTATTCATTGGGAAAATGCAACTTAAACCATAAGGAAATACACCCAGTAGAAGAGAGAGAATTACAAAGTCTGTTAACTGCTCACAAAATGTGGACCAATCGTAAATCTCATACATTCCTCTTGGGAATGTAAAATGGTACAGCTACTCTGGAAAACAATTTACCATGTTCATATAAAGTTAAACATACACTTACTGTAAGACCCAGCAAAGCCACTCACAGTCATTTCCCCAACAAAAACAAAAACTTATTTCTATCAAAGAACTGTATGTGAAGGTTTATAATAGTTTTAATCACAACAAGTAAAAACAAGAAAGAACCAAAATGTCCATCAACTAGTGAACAGATAAACTGTGGTTCATCTATGCAATAGAATACTACTCAGCAATGAAGAACATGAATTAATCTCCAAAGCATTACATGAAGTAAAAGATATCAGATGCACACAATACTATAAATCAAATATACTACAAAAAAAATTCAAAAACATACCAGACACAAAAGGTTCCATACACACTGTACAACATCTATCCATAACACTGTGCACGCTAAGTCACTTCAGTCATGCCAACCCTTTGTGATCCCATAGACTGTAGCCCACCAGGCTCATCTCTCTATGGGATTTTCCAGGTAAATACTGGAGTGGATTGCCATTTCCTTCTCCAATGTATAATATTGTAAAAAACACAAGATTATAAGAAAAAAATTGAGATCAGTGGTTCCCAAAGGAATGCAAAGGAGAATGAAGGAACTTTTAGAGTGAGAGAAATGTTCCGTATATTGACTGTAGTGGTAGTTACACAAATATATACATTTCTCAAGACTCACTTAAAAAATTTTAGTGTATTAAAATCCTATTTCAGACTTCTCTAGTGGTCCAGTGGTTAAGAATCCACCTGTCAGTGAGGGGGACATGGGTTCAATCCCTGGTCTGGGAAGATTCCACATGCCATGAAGCAACTAAGCCTTTGTACCATAGCTACTGAGCCCATGCTCTAGAGCCTGCCGACTGCAACTACCGAAGCTCAAGCGCCTAGAGTCTGTGCTCCACAGCAAAAGAGAAGCCACCACAATGAGAAGCCCTCATGCCTCAACAAAAAGAAAGCCCGAAACAGCAAAGAAGACCCAGCACAGCCAAAATTTTCAAAAATTAATTTTTAGTTAAAAAAAGAAAATTACATCTCAATAAACCTTAATAAACATTTAAAAAGAATCTATGTAACTCTCTACATTAACAGAATAGGGAGGAAATTCCCTGCAGTCCAGTGGTTACTTTGCCCTTCCACTGCAGGGAGAACAAGTCTGATCCCTGGTCAGGGAAATAAGATTCTGCATACTGTGCAGAGCAGCTACAAAAACAACAATAATTAAAAAAAAAAAAACAGAATAAAGGAGAAAAACCATGTGATCATCTTAATAGAGATTTTTAAAGAGCATTTAACACAATTCAATATGGGATAAAATGCTCAGAAAACCAGGAAAAACTTTCTGTAATCTGATACAATAATATATCCAGAAAAAGCTTATCACTATCATTATACATAAATAGGAATACTGAAAACCTTTGCCCAAGTTCAGAAACAAGACACGGATATCCACTATTACAACTTCTAACTTACACAGCAATGGAGGTCTATTATTTGTAACAAGAAAAAGAAATCAGAAGTGTTCACTTTAAAACTGTTTGTTAAGCTAAATAAAGAAGTCTTTACTCATTTGTCTGTATATGTTATATTTCACAATAAAAATATATTTCAAAAAAACTTGAAAGAGGCCTAATCCTATGACCCAGCAGTTCCACCCAACAAATATTAGGCACCAAATATTCTATGTTCACCAAAAGATTTCTAGTACAGTGTTCATGGCAGCACCAATCAGAGTAGCCTACAACTTGAAACTATTCAAATGCTCATTAAGAGCTGAATGAATAGGGGGCTTCCCTGGTGGTACAGTGGACAGGAATCCATTTCCAACACTGGGGACACAGGGTGGATCCCTGGTCTGGGAAGATTCCATGTGTGGTGGAGCAAGTAAGCCCGCACACTAGAGCCTGCGCTCCGCCACAAAAGAAGCCACCCCAATGAGAAGCCCACAGCAGAGAGCAGCCCCCTCCCCCAAACCAAGAGAAAGACGGACACCAGCGAAGACCTCGTGCAACCATAAAGAAGAAAGAAAAGAAATTTTAAAGAGCTGAATGAATAGAGAAAATGCGGAATAGTCTAACAACGGAATACTATACAGCAATGAAAATGCAAGCACGTGCAACAATGTGGACCAATTTCATTTACACACAATGTCGAGTGGAAAAGGCAGTCAAAAAACATACGTTCATAAGATTCCATTCATATAACGTACAAAGCAGGGAACTAATCTATGCTGCTTGAAGTCAAGATAGGTTACCCATCCTTATCTTGATGGGTAAGGTGTCAGTGATAACTGAAAGGAAGGACTTCTGGGCACTGGTAATACTCTCTCTCCTGATCTGGTTGCTGGTTACATGGGTGTATTCAACCTTTGAAAATTCAGTGAACTTGGCTATCTTGGAATACTTGCAGTTTTCTGCCTATTATACGTCAATAAAGAGGGGGGCTTTTTAATGAGAAGAAAAGAAAGCCTACCCATTGGAATAAAGAGTCCACCATCCTCTGTCTCTTCCTCAGCTTGGTGAGCTAGAGTCCTGAGTGGCTTTTCTTGAGGAGAGCCACAGACATCTGGCTGAGATGATTTCCTAGGTGGGGCTGCAGGTTTTGCAGAGTGGCTGTCTGATGGCAAAGGCGGCATCTCCCCTCCAGAATGCATTTGAGATTTTCCTGAAAGAATCACAAATACTGCTCAACATTTTGTCCATTCTCATTTATACTCTGTCGTAGAAATCAGCATCTTGTTACAAAGTCCCTTTTAGTTAGATTACTTCAATAATGATGCATTCACTATACAGGCATTCCTCTCTCTTAAAGACAGTGTCCTAAGAAAAATACTGAAATCAAAGCTCAGATGCGATTTACTCATCCTTAATGTCAGGGAAATGAACTAAGTAATTGCTAAGATCTTTCTAATCCTAATGTATTTTTTGAGCTATGCATTTTTCTCCATGAAAAAATCATATTCATAATTGTAGGACAGGGAGTGTGCTTCTGATGACAAAGGGACATTTATATAGATGATCATTAATACCACATTTAATCAACCATAAACAATACATATATCAACTATATATATCTAATATATATCAATGATTGTATATCAACTATAAATGATATGCTGCTGCTGCTGCTGCTGCTGCTAAGTCACTTCAGTCGTGTCCGACTCTGTGCGAGCCCACAGACAGCAGCCCACCAGGCTCCCCCATCCCTGGGATTCTCCAGACAAGAACTCTGGAGTGGGTTGCCATTTCCTTCTCCAGTGCATGAAAGTGAAAAGTGCAAGTGAAGTCGCTCAGCTCAACCTCACGGACTGCAGCCTACTAGGCTCCTCCGTCCATGGGATTCTCCAGGCAAGAGTACTAGAATGGGGTACCATTGCCTTCTCCGTAAATTATACACACACACACACACACACACACACACACATACAAAATGTCCTAAACTTTCTGACTCTGTAAATCAATCTTACAGAGCATTAGAGTAAAAATCACCATAACACTGTAAACATACGGTTACACAGTTCACTACACAACGTTTTCCTTCCCTCACCTCAGCTCTTTTTGGTCAAGCCTCACAGCTTGTGGGATCTTCGTTTCCCAGTCAGCAAATGGAACTTGGGGGCCTGGCAGTGAGAGCACCAGGTTCTAACTGAACAGCCAGAGAATTCCCTCCTCAATTCAACTCTTAGTAAGTGCTACCTTTCTTCCCCTTTTTCACGAGGGACATTAAAAAGACAAAGAAACATTCATGCAATATCAAAAGCAAACATTAAAATCTGGTTTCATGGGGAAAAGAATATATACAGGATTGCGTGTGCACAGATCTGCAGAATATACACAAGGAATTGTTAAACAGTGACTGCTTCTGAGAAGATAAGTTGGAAAATAAGAGGACGAAGTGAAAGGGTGCCTAACTTTTCCCTGTGTACTTTCTGTATTTAGGAACTTTTTGCCATGTTTGTGTATTACACAGTAAAAAAAAATTTTTTTTTTTTTTTTCAAAAAAAGATCAAGTTATTTGTTATTAATACTGACTCCATTTAAAATAGATAGTACTTGTTTAGACTGCTATCCCATCAACATTGGCAGCTTCAACTGACATAAACAAGATTTTAAATGGGAGGACACTTCCCTCCAACAAAGAAAAAAAAAAGCCTTTACTTTCAACTAAAGCATGACTCAATCCTTAATTCTTTTACTGTTAATCTTATTTCCTTTACTTCTGGAGTCTGTGATTACTTCACAGTGTCAAAAAGGTTAAAAACTGTGGCTTTAACAGGGACTGTACAACAAGGAGTTGAATCCTAAATCTAACAAATCAAAAGTTCCTCTCAGGCAAATGTCTTGTAATAGGGAGGAACTTCAATCAGTAACACAGCAGAGCTTTCTCATTACTCAACAATCTTTAATAATTTTTAGAATCAATGTCTAACATTTAAAAACTGAACTGACACAAATGATTTTTTAAAACAAACA
Source organism: Aepyceros melampus (assembly GCA_006408695.1). Taxonomy (NCBI): domain Eukaryota; kingdom Metazoa; phylum Chordata; class Mammalia; order Artiodactyla; family Bovidae; genus Aepyceros; species Aepyceros melampus. The sequence continues at coordinate 724,718 of SJXQ01008463.1, forward strand.
TACCAGAACCTTTACATCTAACCAAAATACAAAAGCTCAGTTTGGTAGATAGAGCTTCCAATAATACTTTTTCCACCTCAAACATCTGGAATGACTCCAAAACGGCCCCAACAGTTTATCAGCTGCACCATACTCTACATAGAGAAAAAGCTGCAATACTTTTCTGCAATACTCTCCCTGATCCCATCACAGTGCTTCTCAATTTAACTCCCTTCTCACAGAACTCCTCAGGACCCCACTCTTCCTTTCCTCTCTCAATGTGCTAGATACCAAAGATTAGAAAGAGAAGTCAAGAAGGGTAAGAGACAGAGAAGGAAAAGCCTTATTAGAGTGTGGCTGCAGCTCATTTACTGCCAGCCTAACAACTTCAAATTAATATGAAAATAATTAGCTGAAAACTGTAAAAACCAACTAATTATAAGTTGAAATCTGCCTAAGTTAATCATTTTCAGAAGGCAAAGAAAGGGGAAAAAAGACTTAAAGGAAAATTAAATCAATTTTAAAAGAACAATTAAAATTCTATGAGAATTAATGGTAAACACCATTACTGAGAAAGGTTTAATCATAAGCCCTTGCAATCAGAAACAATTTTACAGTAAATATCAATTGTAACACAATGCTGATACTTCCAAATAACCTAGATGTTTTTCTGCTTTTTTCCCCACGTTTTGATAATCAAAAGACCAAAATGTTAAATAAAGCAAAACAACAAAAAGAATATGTACTAAATTATAACAGTAATTACTTTGAGTAGTAAAATTATGGGTGATTATTTTCTTCTTTCAATTTTCCAATATTTTCTAAAATGCACATACATATATGAATTTACAATATTCCTTTTTCCTTCCTGCTTTTCATGTGACATGTCTATTTGGCAAAAAAAAAAAGTTACTTGGGGGGAGAAAGGAGTCATAATGTACTTCTTTTATTGGTATTACTTGAATATATGGCTAACTGATATATTATAAGGTGGTAGAATCAACTTTCATTTACCCAGCTTAATGTAGTGGTAGTGGTAGTAAAAGTCACTCAGTCGTGTCCAACTCTTTGGGATCCCATGGACTGACCCCTCCAGGCTCCTCTGTCCATGGAATTCTCCAGGCAAGAATACTGGAGTGGGTAGCCATGCCCTTCTCCAAGGATGTTCCCGATCCAGGGATTGAACCCAGGTCTCCCGCATTGCAGGCAGATTCTTTACCATCTGAGCTACTAGGGGAATTCCGACCTAGCTTAATGAGGAGTAGTATTAACAAGATTACAGATAAACTTTAAAAAATGTTTACTTTACCTACACTTGAACATTTATAAACTTACCATTAAAGACAACTCTAGAGATTTCCCTGCTGGGTCCAGTGGTTAGGAATCTATCTGCCTTGCAACGCAGGAGATGCAGGCTTGATCCCTCATAAGGGAACTGAGATTCCCACAGGCCACAGAGCAACTGCGCCTGCGTGCCGCAACTACTGAGACCTCACGACAAAGTTGCAGAGTCCATGCGCTGCAACAAAATATCCCACATGATGTAAAAAAGATCCCACATGCCACAACTATGACCCAACACAGCCAAATAAATAAATAAATATTAAAAGAAAATGCAACAAATCTTAACAACCATCAATTCTGGGTCATGAGTACTCAGCGGTTGGCCATGTTACACTAAAAAATAAAAACTCTACCTTCCACTCTTCAACAGGTCAGAGACTTTAAACTCCTGCTTAATTTTACATTCCTTCTCTAGCCCTTTTAATCCCGCATCTTCCTCCATTTCTTCCTGTCTTCAGGTTACAAATACAACTAAGCCAAGGAAAACACTCAACAGTTTTGCTGCCCTCTCTAGCTATTTCCAGTTCGACTCCACTGCACAAATTATCACTGGGGCTTTCATCCTTCCCTCATTAATGTCATCATTCAATTTCCTTTTCCCAAAACTCCTAAATCTACTCTTAAAAATCATCAACCCTCAAATGAGGTATTTTTTTTGGACTTCCCTGATGGCTGCGTGGTAAAGAATTGGCCTGCCAATGCAGCAGACTCGGGTTTCTAAAAAATTTTTTTAATGTAGTATTTTCCCATGCATCATTATATCTCCTTTGTCACTAAATTTTAAATGAAGTATCTGTTTTTAAAACTCTCTACCCTCCTTGACTTTCACTACTGATACTTCTCCAGATTTCCCTTCTCTGTCGTCTTCTTCCATGTTCCTTTCTATGAAGAACAACAACAATTAAAACTTTTCTGATCATACCTCTTACCAAACTTTAATCTCAGTTTTCCATTTTCCCATGATGGCCCCAAAGTCACCTCACACTCCACATATTTAAAGCTAAACTCATTAAACCTTTCAAATACCTTTCCCAGGCAAGCATGCTCCACCATGCCCCAACCCAGATATCTGAAATGGTATCAGTCTCTGAGAAATATTAATTCCTCCTCTGTAATGGCTCTGTGGGCTTCCCTGGTGGCTCAGAGGTTAAAGCGTCTGCCTGCAGTGCAGGAGACCTGGGTTCGATCCCTGAGTTGGGAAGATCCTCTGGAGAAGGAAATGGCAACCCACTCCAGTATTCTTGCCTGGAGAATCCCATGGACAGAGGAGCCTGGTGGGCTACAGTCCACAGGGTCACAAAAGTCGGACACGACTGAGTGATTCACTTTCAGTGGCTCTGTGCTTCCCTGGTAAAGAAATCCCCTGTCAATGCAAAAGACGCAGATTTGCTCCCGAGGCCAGGAAGACCCCCTGGAGAAGAAAACGGCAACCCACTCCAGTATTCTTGCCTGGGAATCCCAGGGACAAAGCAGCCTGGCAGGCTATAGTCCATAGGGTCGCTAAGAGTTGAACACAACTTAGCAACTAAATAACATCTCTAAGATATACCTTTCTTCTCTATCCTTACTGCCAACATCCTACAGCAATACTTTCTAAGGTCTCAACGGCATAACAGCATGGCTGTGTGTAGTAATCTGGATCTACCATTTCTATCTGAAACCCTGCTTTCCTGCCTCACAAACACAGCACTTTCAAGTATTTTAGAAAATGCTATTTTACTTCTGCTCCTTCACTCCAACCTATCAAATCTTATCAATCCACTAAGTTCCAATTTTAAAAATCCTAATTACTTGTACCACACTAGCACTTAATCACATATCGTCTTAAGCTGTTCCAAATGAATTATGTGCTCATGTCTTGTCTTCCCAACCAGACTAAAAGGGCTTTCTGAGATCAGAACTATGCCTTCTGCTTCTTTTATTTACTAACTGGCTATAACCTTCAGGAAAAGTTCAGCGCATGAAAAGCAAAGCCTTCTGGGACTTCCCTGGTGGTCCGTTGATTAAGAATCCACCTGCCAACGCAGGGTACATGGGTTTGATCCTTGGTCCAGGAAAATTCCACATGCCACAGAGTAACTAACTAAGCCCATGTGGCACAACTACTAAAAGTCTGTTCACCTAGAGCCCATGTTCCGCAACAAGAGAAGCCACAGAAGAGTAGCCCCCTCTCATTGCAAGAAGAGAAAGCCTGCTCGCAGAAACAAAGACCGAGCACAGCCAAAAATTAAAATAAAATTTTAAAAAGCCCTTCACAATCTAAATACAATCTACCACTCAAGTCATCACTCTTCTGCTTCTGCCTCTGCCAGACTCTTCATGGCTAAGATATTCCATTCCATCACTCTGTCAAACCACATGCATCCTTCAAGTCCTAACGGCTATGACGTCTCTGGAAAGCCTAACCCAATGACAGAGGTATTAGTCTCTCAAGGTCCTCTCCATAAATAGCCACCAAATCACAAAAGGACATACACAGTTCATCCCTCCAGAAATAATGAAAAGGTAAGAGAAAGGAAAGAAAAGAATATGAAAGATGATCAAGGCAATGGGAGGGGAGAAGAAAGTTTCCCATTCATAATCATACTGTTCCGTGCTGACACTTAGAAGCACCACAGCTCCAATTCCAAACCCAACCAGCATCCCCTTTCAGAAATGCTGTTTTGTAAAGGCACTGCAGAGAGTCCAATGACAAGCGCAAAGGCAATGACAAGCTGGTACTAACAAGGTAAATGTAAGACAAAGATCTTCCATGTCTTACCTCCTTCTTCCTTGACCTCTTCACTAGGCTCATCTGAAAAAGGCTCCTTAGCGATAGAATGATTGCCTCTGTCTTCTTGAGTAACTGACCCAGGTCTGAGTGTAATTTTCTTCCCTCTCCTTGAGCTAGTGGCCTGGAGTTTTCCTTTACCAATGTGTGTATTTACAGGCTGGGAAGATTCCAAGGAAGGAAGGGTGATTTCCTGAGAGATGGCCACATCCACAGCTTCCAGAACTGCTACATTTGTGTCCTCACTGAGCAACCTAGAGCTCAAAGATGGGTCCTCCATACCAAGCTGAATTCCTGCATCCTGCACTTCAAGGTCAGCTGCTCTGCCATGACCTGGACTCCAGGACAGGGACACTGGCCCCAGGTCTTTAACTTGGTCAGATTCTGGTTTAACAGCAGACTGCAGGTCTAAGTCATCTTCCTCCTGGTTGCCCTGATGCTGTGGGGACTCTGTCAATGTAGTTCTTCTCTTCTTACAGGGCAACATTTTCCAAGTCCCTCTTTTGTTCCATCCTGAAAGGATAAAGGCAAGTTCTTACCACCTTCTTATTAACTAAAGGTAATAACATTTCCTCAACATATTTTCACTTATTCATGTTCAATCATGAACACTGTATATTACACCAAATGCACCATCTCCCATTAGATGGAAAGTGAGAGACAGGTTAGAAAGGCAGAATTCAAATCCTAACTTTATTACTGATTACTGTATTATCTTGCCTGAGTGACCTCTCCAAACTTTGGTTTCCTCAACTGTAAAAAATAATAATTTTTCTAAACTTATGGAGTTGTTATAAGAATTAAATAGTAAGCAATTATTAAGTGTTAGTTATTACTATTACCATCAGGGAGGGAGAACAGCATGATGCTGAGAGTAAACTGTGGAATCAAACTACCAGTATTTGCTTCCCAAGTAAGCATCTCTCTAGTCTTGTGATCTTGCATGAATTAACATGAATCTGTTTATTTGCTATACAATGAAATAAAAGTTGCATCTTTGAAATTAGATAGTAATTTATTAGATCAGTAAATGTTTGCAATTGTTGCTTACATACACAGGTATTTCCATTAACAAAAACAATCCAAAAACAAAGTATGGATATGTAAAACGGTGAAACTATACTAACAAATTCTGTACTGAAAACAAAAGTTGCATCTACAAAATTAGACCGTAATATACTTTTTTAAATCAAAAACTAACTGTTCTCTATGAAAATCCTGGACTCTTGGCTTCACTTCAAATTTTCACATTTTAATGGCAACACTATCCTAAAGTGGAGGTATCTTCTCCTTTGTTCTTATAGAAACTATTTGCAAACCTTTTTCGTACTTACCACTTTTATGATTACTTCTTATCTCTCTCCCATCACCCTCCCCACAATGTGCTTTTTGAGGGAAGATTCTTTCATGAAGTTCTACTAGTACTCAGCAATATCTGCCCTGTTGCAGACACTCAATAACCGTTCCCCAAACGAAGGAGTGTGTGAACTTCCTATTCTGTGCATATTCTATGCAGGCTGGACCAAGAGCATTATATGGAAACTGACTGCACCTTTCAACCCAAAAAAAACTTTATTCTCAGGTTTTTGAGCTAGGTCAAGAACAGAATACACTGCCTTGTGATTGATACAGTGAGTTCTTCATCACTAATAATGTTCAAGTAAGGCCTGAACGCCCATCTATCAGACACCAGGTGAAACCATGTACTGGAGAACCGCAACATAAAGTCCTTTCTAAGAGTCTGAACTATAAGGTCAGTTTTAAATCACTGTAATTCAGATTTTCCAGGACACTAGGAGAGATTCTGCAGCACAGACCAAACCAACTTTTGTCCGTAACTTGATAATTAAACTTCAATAAACAAGTAAAGATTCCTCTGATAAGGGAATGCTGAGGGAGAATTAGGGTAGTGGCATTAGTTCAGGCAAGTCTTATATTTCAGATAAATTACTGAGGTCCAAAAAAAGGGGAGTGGGAAAGGGGAATGAAAAAAAGAAATATAGCTACTATTCAAAGTCAGTAGCATGCAGGGATCAGCTCAGGAACACCAAATACAACAGAGGCTCTGCCCAATCTCTGGGAACTGCAATCAAACCAACAGCATGAATGAAGGCAAATCCGGAGGCAACCGTGGAGCGGACCTTCTGGAAAAAAGATTTCACAAAGGGGTCCTAACTGCGCTTTTCACCTTAACGCGGAACGCTGGCCCAGGTCTCCACTCCCAGACAGACACCTTCACTTCCCTACCTCTGTCAAGCAACCCGAACACGCCCTAGACCAAGGCGCCTCAGCCTGGACATCCTTCGTCCGAACGTACAGCTCCAAGCTGCCTGTTCCCGCCCCACCGCACTCGGCCCAGTACCCTCACCAGCCAGCCGGATCCCGCGGAAACTCAGCTTCGGTGTCACCGGAAGTCAACCAACGGCAGCGACTGACGTGCTCGCCCCCAGGTCGCGCTACGCCGCGTCAGGGTACCAAAGAGCATGCGCCAATCTCAGACGCCATTCTATTTTAGGGCACAATGAAGCCAAAAGGCTAGTACTTCCGTTGTGGGCAAAAAAGTTTAAAGGCAATACCTGTCTCTCTCTGTCCAAGGAGCAATCCTCCTCAAAACAAAACAGGTATTAAGGATCAGTAGTTTAAATTAACAGTCCTTCTCGCCGCAATACTCCTGGAATAGAGGACCCAAGAAAATGGAGAATTCATGAAATTTCAGAAAGAAATCTTGGGTTACAAATAGTACTGCTGCTGCTGCTGCTAAGTCGCTTCAGTCGTGTCCGACTCTGTGCGACCCCATAGACGGCAGCCCACTAGGCTCCGCCGTCCCTGGGATTCTCCAGGCAAGAACACTGGAGTGGGTTGCCATTTCCTTCACCATACAAATAGTACAGTTTCCTGAATAAAGCAAAAAGGGAATTTCAGAAAAACATCTACTTCTGCTTCATTGATTACACCAAAGCCTTTGACTGTCTGGATCACAGCAAACTGAAAAATTGTTAAAAAGATGGGGAATACCAGACCACCTTACCTGTCTCCTGAGAAACCTGTATTCAGGTCAAGAAGCAACAGAACCAAACAAGGAACAACAGACTGGTTCACAATTGAGAAAGCAGTATATCAAGGCTGTATATTGTTACCCTGCCTCTTTAACTTATATGCAGAGTAGGTCATGCTAAATGCCAGGCTGAATGAAGCACAAGCTACAATCAAGATTACCAAGTGAAATATCAATAACCTCAGATACGCAGATGACACTATCCTACCGGCAGAAAGGAAAGAGGAACTAAAGAGCCAAAAAACTTTTTTTTTTTTTTTGAGGGTGGAATTGCCTTTATTGGGGCAAGCGTGGAAGGCCTGCTGTAGATAAGGAGCCTCTTGATGAAGGTGGAATAGGAGTGAAAAAACTGACTCAAAATTCAACATTAAAGAAACTAAAATCAAGGCATCCAGTCTCATCAGTTCATGGGAAATAGATGGAAAAAATGGAAACAGTGACAGAATTTACTTTCTTGGGCTCCAAAATTACTGTGGGTAGTGACTGCAGTCACGAAATTAAAAGACTTTTGCTCCTTGGAAGAAAAGATATGACAAACCTAGACAGCATATTAAAAAGCAGAGACATTACTTTGCTGACAAAGATCATATAGTCAAAGCTATGGTTTTTCCAGTAGCCATGTATGGATATGAGAGTTGTACCATAAAGAAGGATAAGCGCTGAAGTATTGATGTTTTCTAATGGTGGCATTGGAGAAGACTCTTGAGAGTCCCTTGGACTACGAGGAGATCAAACTAGTCAATCCTAAAGGAAATCAATCCTGAATATTCATTGGAAGAACTGATTATGAACCTGAAGCTCCAATACTTTGGCCACCTGATGGGAAGAGCCAACCCACTAGAAAAGACCCTGATGCCAGGAAAGATTTGAGAGCATGAGGAGAAGGGGGCCACAGAGGATAAGATGGTTGGATGGCATCATCAACTCAGTGGATATGAGTTTGAGCAAACTCTGAGAGATAATGAAGAAAAGGGAAGCCAGAATGCTGTGGTCCATGGGGTCGCAGAGAGTCAGACACAACTGATCGACTGAACAACAATAAGTCTTTAATACAATCCACAGTAATAATTAATATCTATATAATACTTTGCTTGTAAAATGCTTTCATTGATCACAGGTGATTTTTTTCAATCATCACAATAAATTCTATGAGACAATGGCTATTATTATACCTCCTGGTTTAAACAAAATTTTGGCTCAGCTGTGTAGGTGATTTCACAAAGATGCACAACTACCAGATGGAATCAGGTATCCTGACTCTAGGTTCTGATGCATTAATCCGATTTCCAGGAAGATGACTGGAACACAGTCGAAGGCAAATAAATTCAATATGTGTGTTTTGAATGAATAACTCCTAAAACCATGTTCTTTCCTCTTTTCTAGAAGTACAGAATGTCAAAGCTGGAAAAATACACTTATTTCACTCTTGGTACAGGTGAACCACCAACAAATACTTACACATTTGAATATTTTACTTGACGTGATCCTGTCTGTAAACAGAACTGAAGCAGGATGAAAGTATCCACAGCCAAAAATGTCGAACTTGATGTAATCATGGAGATAATCACCAATAGTGACTCTAACCGAGAATCACCCTAATTCTTTCAATTCCAAGGAAGTCTCTAGAAGCTTCCAATTTAGTTTCTGTTCTGTAGATCCCTTGGTTTGCTCTCTCTCCTATGCGCTTTCACCTAAGCAGTTCTCAGCACCTGAACCTTCCAACAATGATTAACTTTGGTACTCATTAGTCTTTTTTTAAAAGCAGCTTCAGTTCACACATCACAGAATCCATCCGTTTTACTTATACAATTCAATTATTTTCAGTAAATTTTCAGCGTTGTGCAACCATCACCAGGTTTGGTCTTTAATCATAGCTTTTAAAGTTTAAAAACATTTCAGTAATAACATTTAGTGGTCTCAGAAATGCATAACACTAATGCAATTGATATTCAAATGCAGGAAATACAGAATTTTATTTTTCCAAACTCCTCCTTCCCCCTCGCCCAGAACATTCTGCTGCTGTATTAAGCCTGGGGAATCCGAATTACAAGATCTAGAGGATCTCATATGATTAAGTACATACACTTCTCCTTCATCAGGCCTTGAGGATTTCACCTTATAGACCCATAAGCCCTAAATAGGTGGGGTCTCATTCTCTCGAAATCTTGGCTTAGGAAGGGGTCCCCTTTCCGGGGATCTTCCGGAAAGGGGCGGGGCTTGCCTTCCGGAACTTCTCGGAAAGAGGCGGAGTCTTTAGCCAAAGGCCGTTCGGAGGAAGGAGGGGCCTACGTCCTTCCTGAGAAGGATGAAGGACCAGGAGGATGCCTGGTCGTCCTGGCATCAGGACCAGTCTGGCTGCAGCTGCATCCTTAGCTCAGCGCAACTCTGGAACAGCATAAGAGGCGACCGCAGCTGTCAACCAGGGACCAGACCGTCGCAGGAGGCATCCGCCAGATACCTTCCCCCTCCCTAACCTAATGCTCTGCAGCGGCGGCCTCGGTGCCCACTGGAGGCCCCAGACTTGTCTGACCAGTGCAAAAGCATTTATAGCAATAGCCTCTGATTACATGGCTGAGATTACCAACATCCGACCTAGCTTTGGTAAGTAGAATCTAAGCAAACTAAGCCTGGGGTGCGAAAACCTTGTATGGTGCACTGTCAGTACCGCTGGAGGTGAGAAAACGAGAGCCTGCGAAGGACGTGAACCCCTCCTTCGAGGGGAGGAGAGGGGGGGTAGGCCGAGCCCTCCCCTTGGGGCACGCCGGGCGGTGCCCCTTCCTCCCCCTCCCACTGCTCAGGGCTGCGGGGGAGGGAGGTGGCAGGGGGATGGGGCATCAAGATGGCAGCTTGGAGACCGTGGGCTGTGTGGCAGGCAGCCAGGGGAGGCGGCGGCCCTGGGGAAAGAGGGGTGCGGGGTGGGGAGCAAAAAGGAAGCCACTCCTGAAAAATCAGAGCTTCTGAAGTTTAAGAAAGTTTCCATCATAATCTTTAGTGGTCTCAGAAACGCATAACAATAATGGTAATTGATACTGAAAAGCAGGCAATATATAACTTTATTTTTTCAAAATCCTACCTCCTTGTCGCCCAGAACATTCTGCTGCTATATTACGCCTGGGGAATCGGAATCACAAGATCTAAAGGATCTCATACAACTTCTCCTTAGTCAGGCCTCGGGGTTTTCGCTGTACAGACCCACATCAGTGGGCGGGGTCTCATTCTCTTGAAAATTTGGCAGCGGGAGGGGTCCCTCCCAGGGATCTTCCGGAAAAGGGCGGGGCTTGCCTTCCGGAACTTTTCGGACAGAGGCGGAGTCTTCTGCCGAGGGCCGTTCGGAGGAAGGCGGGGCCTACCTCGCATCAGGACCAGTCTGGCTGCACCTGCATCCTTAGCTCAGAGCATCCCTGGAGCATCTTAAGAGGCGACCGCAGCTGTCAACCAGGGACCAGACCATCGCAGGAGGCATCCGCCAGATACCTTCTCCCTCCGCTGACCTAGCCCTCTGCAGCGGCGGCCTCCGGTACTTACCGGAGGTCCCAGACTTGTCTGACCGACCATTGCAAAAGCATTTATAGCAATAGCCTCTGATTACGACATGGCTGAGATCACCAACATCCGACCTAGCTTTGGTAAGTAAAAATCTGGCAAACTAAGCCTGGGGTAGGTGAAACCGTTGCCAAGGCAAAGGAGCTCAGCAGCTGGGCAGAGCGTGAAGCCCAGATCAAGGCCTGACCTGTGATGGTGGGTAGAATCGGGCCTGCGGTGGTGGTATCGCGGGCAGTGGACAGCGCCAGAACCTGAGCTATGGGCTGCAGGGGCTGAGAAGGCCAGAGTCACACCAAGGGTGGGGACGTCCAGGGTGCGAAAACCTTGTATGGTGCACTGTCAGTACCGCTGGAGGTGAGAAAACGAGAGCCTGCGAAGGACGTGAACCCCTCCTTCGAGGGGAGGAGAGGGGGGTAGGCCGAGCCCTCCCCTTGGGGCACGCAGGGCGGTGCCCCTTCCTCCCCCTCCCACTGCTCAGGGCTGCGGGGGAGGGAGGTGGCAGGGGGATGGGGCATCAAGATGGCAGCTTGGAGACCGTGGGCTGTGTGGCAGGCAGCCAGGGGAGGCGGCGGCCCTGGGGAAAGAGGGGTGCGGGGTGGGGAGCAAAAAGGAAGCCACTCCTGAAGCCGGTCAGCTGGATGCTGGGGCCGGGAGGAGACGGGAGCCCCGCCATGTCTATTCTGCATCGTAATGGTGGGGTCCGTCCGATGCTACCGAACGGCGCTTGCGCTGCTGGGCTGGGGGATGACGTGATGTCTATTTCTGGGCCTCCTGGCAGCGCCTAGGCTCTTCTTCTCAGGCCTTTGTTCCCTGTTTCCCTGGGCCGGCTTTTCAAAAAGGGGACTCACCCGCGCTGGTGCTGGCGGGGGCCCGATCCGGGCCAGAGGGGGAGGGGCGCAAAAGGCCGAGCCCGGGGGAGGCCGCTTTGTGTACCGGAGAAAGCATTACGTCATCTCGGAGCGGCTGGTCCCAGACCCAACCCTACAGGCTCCAAGATCAGTTACACTCCCTGGAGCAGGGAGTGGCGTGGAAAATAGGGAAGGAGATGGGAAAGAAAAGCTCAGAGATGCAAGTTTTTCCTCCGGAGGATTCCTGCAAACTGTGCTGAGATAGCAAACTTCCTGTGCTGTTTTCCTGGCCCCCAAAGGAAAATGAATTGCCCTGCTTCTGCCTCAGTCCTATTCCAGTTCGGATGGGAGAAGCAGGTGAGAGTTGCTGTCAGCCTAGGGTTTCTTTATTTCCCTTAAGAGATTCTATGTCTCAGACAATCCAGAAGGTTTGAGCATCCAGACTCCAGTATTTAGGCTGGGGTCACAATCCAACTAGGAAATGGCTTTTCTTTTTTCTTAGAGAATGCTCTAAAACATGCCTGCCAGACGAATACAAAAAACAGCAATTTTTCTTTTTATCAGAAATAGAGAACTTCATGTGTCATGACCAGTGCAGATGAAATTATATTAGCCTTTCTGTGATTTGGACATTGCACTGACAGTATAAGTCAGCATTAGCCTAGGTATACGCCAAGCTTGTTTTCACCTAAACGACTAAGTTATTTTTACTCAGAGTCGTCAAGTGAAGTCTCCTATTGCCCATCAATAGGTTTTCAATGCCAAGTAGAATTTTACATTTATCCCTGTTATATGTAATCATATTGACCTAATCCTCTGTTTTCAATCTGTGGAAGCTGGGGTTGTAAAAAATTTTTTATTGAAGTATAGTTGACTTAGTGTTTTGTTAGTTTCTGATGTTAGCAAATTATATGAAATATATATATATGTATATATATATAATTTTTCATTATGGTTTCTTGTTCTTGTTCTGTCACTAAGTCACGTCCTACTCTTTGTGATCCCATGGACTGCAGCACGCCAAACTTCCCTGTCCTATCTGCTCAAATTCACGTACATTAAGCCAGTGATGGCATCTAACCATCTCATCCTCTGCCTTACTCTTCTTTTGCCTTCCAACTTTCCCAGCATCAAAGTCTTCCATGAGGTGGCCAAAATATTGAAGCTTCAGCCTCATAATCGGTCCTTCCAATGAATATTCAGGGTTGATTTCCTTCAGGATTGACTGGTTTTATCTTGCAGTCCAAGGGACCCTCAGGAGTTTTCTCCAGCACCACAACTTGAAAACATCAATTCTTATATATGCTCAGTCTTATATATGGTCTCTCACATCTGTACATCATTACTAGAAACACTATAGCTTTGACTAGACGACCTTTGTCAGCCAAGTAATGTCTCTGCTTTTTAATGTGCTGTCCAGGCTTGTCATTAACTTTCCTTCCAAGGAGCAAGCAGCTTTAATTTCATGGCTGCAGTCAACATCCACAGTGATTTTGGAGCCCAAGAAAAGAAACTCTGTCACTGTTTCCACTTTTTCCCTATCTATTTGCCATGAAATAATCAGACTGGATGCCATGATATTAGTTTTCTGAATGTTGAGCTTTAAGCTAGCTTTTTCACTCCCCTCTTTCACCTTCATCAAGAGCCTTTTTAGGACTTCGCTGGTGGTACAGTGGTTGAGACTCTGCCTGCCAATGCAGGGGACATGAATCGAATCCCTGGTGTGGAAAGAGTCCACATGCCAAGGGGCACTGAAGCCCACGGGCCACAGTTACTGAGCCTGCTGCCCTAGAGCCCCTGCTCTATAAGAGAAGCCACTGCAATAAGAAGCCCACACACAGCAGCAAGAGAGTTGCACCTGCTCATCGCAACTGGAGAAAGCCTGCACACAGCAGTGAAGACCCAGTGCAGCCAAAAATAAAAGCCTTCCTAGTTCCTCTTCACTTTCTGCCATGAGAGGGGTATCATCTACATATCTGAGGTTGTTGATATTTCTCCCAGCAATTTTGATTGCAGCTTATGATTCATCCAGCCTGGCATTTCACATGATGTACTCTGCATATAAGTTAAATAAACAGGGTGATAATATACAGCCTTGTCAAACCAGTCTGTTGTTCTATGTCTGATTCTAACTGTTGCTTCTTGACCTGCATCCAGGTTTCTCAGGAGACAGGTAAGGTGGTCTGGTATTCCCAATCTATTTAAGAATTTTCCAGTTTGTTGTGATCCACACAAAGGCTTTAGCATAGTAAATGAAGCAGAAGTAGATGTTTTTCTGGAATTTTCTTGCTTTCTGTATGATCCAACAAATGTTGGCAATTTGATCTCTGATTCCTCTGCCTTATCTAAACCCAGCTTGTACTACTGGAAGTTCTCAGTTCATGTACTGCTAAAGCCTAGCTTGAAGGATTTTAAGCATAACCTACTAGCATGTGAAAGGAGTGCAACTGTATGATAGCTTGAACATTCTTTGGCCTTGTTGAACACTGTTTATTGTTCTTTGGGACTGGAATGAAAACTGATCTTTTCCAGTCCAGTGGCCACTGCTGAGTTTTCCAAATTTACTGATATATTGAGTGCAACACTTTAACAGCATCATCTTAGGATTTTAAATAGCTCAGCTGGAATTCCATCAACTCTACTAGCTTTGTTTGCAGTAATGCTTCCTAAGGACCACTTGATTTCACACTCCAGGATGTCTCACTCTAGGTGAGTGACCACATCATTGTGGTGATCCAGGTTATTAAGACCTTTTTAATATAGTTCTTCTATGTATTCCTGCCACCGCTTCTTAATCTCTTCTGCTTCTGTTAGATCCTTACCATTTCTGTCATTTATCATGCCCATCCTTGCATGAAATGTTCCCTTGATGTCTCTTTCTGTGGAATATCCTCCTAAAACCAGACACAGCTCATGGCCTTATGTAACAGTTGAGGTAAATGGGTCCCAGGTAGAGGGGTGACCTATAACACCAGGCCACTTTATGTGAAATACAAATCAGTGTGAGCAAACCAAGTCCACAGTGCCGAGGGCCATTTACATTTAAGGTAATTATTGATATGCATGCTCCTATTGCCATTTTCTTGTTTAGAGTTTGTTTCTGTGAATCTCTTTCTTTTGTTTCCTGCTGGAGAAGTTCCTTTAGCATTTGTTGTAAGGCTGCTTGGGTGGTGCTCAATTCTCTTAAACTTTGTCTATAAGACTTTTAATTTCACCATTAAATCTGAATGAGATCCTTACTGGGTAGAGAAATCTGGGTTGTAGGGTTTTTTTTCTTTCATGACTTTAAAGATATCCTGCCACTCCTTTCTGGCCTGCAGGGTTTCTCTTGAAAAATCAGCTGTTGGATTTATGTGGATTCTTTTGCATGTTAATTTTTGCTTTTCACATTTTTTGTGAGTTTAATTAATATGTGTCTTGGCATATTTTTCTTTTGGCTTATCCTATATGTGACTCTCTGGGCTTCCTGAACTTCGGTGGCTATTTCCTTTCCCATGTTAGGGAATTTTTAACTATAATCTTCTGAAATATTTTCTCATACATTTCTTTTTCTCTTCTTCTGTGCTGTGTTTAGTCACTCAGTTGTGTCCAACTCTTTGTGACACCATGGACTGTAGCCTGCCAGGCTTCTCTGTCCGTGGGGTTTCCCCAGGCAAGAATACTGGAGTGGATGGCCATACCCTCCTCCAGGGGATCTTCCCAACCCAGGAATTGAACCCAGGTCTTCCACATTGCAGGCAGATTCTTTACCATCTGAGCCACCAGGGAAGATGCTGCTTCTTCTGGGATCCCTATAATTCAAATGTTTGTGTGTAATATTGTCACAGAGATCTGAGACCATCTTCAAATCTTTTCATTCTTTTTTCTGCTCTTTGGCAGTTATTTCTATCATTCTATCTTTCAGCTCACTTATTCATTCTTCTGCCTCAGTAGTTCTATTGATTCCTTCTAGCGCATGTTTAATTTTAGTGATTGTGTTGTCACTGGTTATTCTTTATTTCTTCTAGGTCTTTGTTAAATGTGTTAAACATTTCTTGCATTTTATCAATTCTATTTTCAATATTCTGAAAATTTTTTGCTATCATTACTCTAAATTTTTTCAGATGGATTGCCTATTTCCTCTTCATTTATTTGGTCTTTTAGTTTATTTACCTTGCTCCTTCATCTGTAACATTTTTTTGGTTTTTCTGTGTTTCTTTTTTTTTTTTTTTAATGGGTGGGACTGTGTTCCTGTCTTATTATTATTTCGCCTGAGGTTTCCAGCATGGAGTTTGCAGGCAGTTGGGTAGAGCCATGGCTTGGTGTTGATATGAGGACTTATGTGATGTCTCACTCTGATTAATATTTTTGGGGCCTGACATCTTCTGTTATTCCAACAATTTGGACTCAGTACTCCTGCCTCAGGGGCTAAGGCCTGATATTGAGCCCTGTGAACCAGGATCCCACAGACTATGGAGTGTAGAGGGGAAAAAAGAAAGAAAGAGGAAAAAAAAAAGAGGCGGGAGGCAGAACAATAACAAAGAATAAGATAACCACTGAAAGGTAAAACTGGACTCCGATAAACAGAAGAAAAATATATATACATATACATACACATATAAAGAAAAAATGAGAAAAAATAAGAGAATAACAAACATTAAAAAAATAATAGAGTAAGTTTAGAAAACTAACAAATAGTAGAAAAAATAATACACATTTACACTAGAGAATAAAATCAAACTCCACTGGGAAACAGTAAAAACAAAAAGGTAGAAAAAACCTTGATTTTGAAGGGTTGGACTTAGGTGTGGAAGGGCTAGACAGTGGCAGTATTTAGGTGAATGTGGAATTTAGCTGGGGGTATGGTTCTAATTCAGGCCCAAGCCTCCAGAAAAGGCTGGGTGAAGGTGAGGGGCAGCCCAGGCTCCCTCCAGCCAAAAGGGCCTCTGCAGTGCCTCTGGCTTTAGGGTGCAGAGGATAGGGCACGGCCCCAGCATTCTGGGGCCACAGTGGGGACACCACATGGATTCTCCTCCTCTCCACACCCACAGGGGCCCTACCCCCACGGGCCCTGCACAGTCTCCCCTCCCGCCTAGCCCTGCAGGACATTTGTGGGCAGAGGGCGCCCTTGGAGATGACCCTGGAGGACAGAGTGGACCCTGGAGGGCAGAACTGTGTCCCCAGAAGACAGGTGGGTTGGCCTGGAGCACTGAGGGGGGCCCAGAAGGAAGGGAACCCTAGAGGATGGAGCGGGCCCCCAGGAGGAGGAAGGAACTGGAGGGTACAGGGGGTCATGGATGGTGATTGCCCAGTCTAGAGGTGAGACGGGGCCCCTGGGAGGGAAGCAGGACAAGACAGAACACTTCAGTGATCTCCTGGGGCCAGCAGTCTGCACAGTTCTGGAAGGCCTGCCTTGATGATCTTTTGGTGGTGTGAGGGGTTCTCTGCAAAGCAAACTTCCAGCTGCTGAAGAAACTTGTGACTCTTCTCAAAAGCCTGCTGCTCTTCAAACAACCAGGGTGGAAAGAGGGCAAAGAGGAGTCATCTATACAGCTTGACCAGGACTTGAGGGTTCTAAGCATAAAAACCAAGAAAAATGTCGTGGGGACATGGGGGATGACAAGGCTTGTTACCAAGTCTATAGAGTCTAAGCTTGCTCTGCGCCGCACAAGAGGCCAATAAACCCAAGAGACGAGGTGTTCAGGTAAGGGATGTGCCTTTATTTGGAAAGCTAGCTGATCAAGATGGCAGACTAATGTCTCAAAATAGCCATCTTGGCGGGGCATGCATGCCAGGTTCTTTTAGGAATCAGAGATGGGAGGATAAGGAAACAAAGTAAAAAGACCACTTAATTCTTGTAAATATCTCCTAGAATGGCAAGCCTCAGGAAGAGTTACATTATCTCTTTGTGAGCTAAACAAAGAGACTTCCCTGGTGGCTCAGGAAAAGGTACTCTACAATGTGACAGACCTGGGTTCTATCCCTGGGTTGGGAAGATCCCCTGGAGAAGGAAATGGCAACCCACTCTAGTTTCTTGCCTTGAAAATCCCATGGACAGAGGAGCTTGGTGCAGGCTACTATCCATGGGGTCACAAAGAGTCGGGCACGACTGAGTGACTTCACTTTCACTTTCACTGTAGTGTAAGGGTCAGTCAGAAGGGGCAGGGTTCTCTGAGGCAGGCCACTACATATGTTTATAATAACAAAACCAGCAAAAACAAGGGTTACAGTCAAAGAAATAGATCCAGCATGGAGTCAAAATTAACCCTTCCTGGTTACAATTCCCCACTGTCAATGTCCATCCCACAATCTTGTGGGAAAAGGGGATGACAACTATTCTTTTTGTCAGATGGATCTCTCTGGGAGTGTCTGCCATCTGTGCCAGGGCTCCAGATGTTGAGATTTGTCTTTCTTTGTTCCTCTTGGAAAAGTGTCCACTTTACACCTGTAGACTTAAAAATACTAAATTTAAACCCAATAGACAGCATCTCAGGTTAACAAATTTAGTGCCTTTCTAGCCATGAGAAGATGCCAAGAGACAGGGTACATTAAATCATTTACATATATATATATATATGCATTTCAGCTATCTGGGGCCTATAATCCTACAGTCTGTGTTTCCTCAGAATTCACCATAGGGAGTGAATGCAGTCTGATTTCCCTTCCTTGGGGCTCACTGGCTCACGCTGAAGGATTGCAATCATTGATTGCAGGAAATATTCCATTTCTCAGATCCTCCCCTCTTGGTCAGGAACTGAATCAATATTGGGGAGGCACTTCATAAGCAAATTTTGTCCCATGGTGCTGGGAGGCACATCCTAGATCAGGCAAAAATACTTGGTATGCCACTCTGAGTGTTAAATTTTGGACCATGCCCCATCAATAATTAAAATTCTCTGGATCCTGTCTAACTATTAATATTATCCAGGAAACATTTTCTCTGGTTGCTTCTTCCCATGCCTAGAATCACACTATTATAATTATTCCTTAAACAGTGTTTAGCCATAGAAGTTTTGTTGGAGGCCTGATTTACACGTTGGTTACTACAAGAGAAACATTCTTATAAATTAGACAGAATATAAACAATGCAGCTGGTAACACTGACAATGACATGGTGCAGCCAGAAGAGGCAAAGCATGATTTGAAAACAAGAACAAATTTAAACAATGATTAGTATAACTCTGTAATCCAGTTACAATCGCTCAAAGACCAAAGCAGTCATAGCTGATTCAATGAGCTATTAGCTGTTTTACTACTGGCAGTGTGTACCTACACATACCTGGCTTAATCTTTGAGACAAGCATATGCTACTGGCAGGATCAACCAGACAGAAAAGGTAAGTATTTTAATTTCATAAAAGGTACGATTTACCAAGTTACTATAAGTCATAATTAGTTTAAGGAGAAAGTTTTCTTATACCTGGAGAACACATATTTAAACCAATAATCCTTTGAGATAGAAACCATAAAAATTACCACCATACTTACCAGTTTACTCAGTCCTAGGTAACTAATCTTTTTGTTAACAGCTTTGTAAAGTCATCAGGTTTCCCGTTAGAATTCATCAATTTCTTTATTCAGTGCAGCATTATGGTCTGAAAATCAGAAACTCGTATTTATCTAAAGTTCTTTTTGCAAATCTTGAAAAGGAGACATTTTTGCAAAAGCATTAGAGTGAAAGCATAGCTGCCCACAAAGGAACCTTAAAAAAGGCATAGCTTAAATTTGATTACAATGCAATTAACAAAGCAGTCCAACCGCTGCTGTGACACACCACTTTCAGAAAATAACTACCATTGCAACTGACAACAGTCTACCAGGACATATCAGATTCCCAGGAACGCCATGCAATCTCCAGAATATCTGTACCACTTACAGTATGACTTAAAAGTTTATTACCCATTTGAAAACACATCCCTTATAGTTTAATAGACCAAGAGAAATTAATTAGTTTAAACATCTCCCATTGGGCACCTAACGGGCCCTTTGAAGCACCCCAAAATTAGCAACTTGGTTATAATTTGACTCGGGAAGCCCTGCCAAAGGAACAGCAAAAAAAAAAGACATTTTAACATAAAATAGGACCATAGGTCACTGTGAAACTCAGCCAGAGTGACAATAAAAGATTTCAACAGCAAATATAGATTATTAAAAGGTGTGAAGTGAAGTCGCTCAGTCGTGTCCAACTCTTTGCAACCCCATGGACTGTAGCCTACCAGGCTCCTCTGTCCATGGGATTTTCCAGGCAAGAGTCCTGGAGTGGATTGCCATTTCTTTCTCCAGGGGATCTTCCCAACCCAGGGATCGAACCCAGGTCTCCTGCATTGTAGACAGACGCTTTACTGTCTGAGCCACCAGGGAAGTCCACTTAAAAGGTATATAAACTGAAATTCTGTTATAAAGTCAGTTTAGCATCTTCAGAAACCTGTCTGTGTTAACAGAAAAGTCAGATTTACGTTTTGCACCAGCTCACTTTATAAGTTCATTTACTCCACTGTGTGTGCTAAGTCACTTCAGTCATTTAGTCCACTAAACTTGTTTTAAACTTGGTCAATCCTGACTGATAGTGTATAAAACCATCTGCGGGGGGTCCATTTAAAAAAAATTTTTTTTTTTTTAATTTAGGCTGCGCTAGGTCTTGGTTTCAGCATGTGAGACCTAGTTCCCTGACCAGGGATCAAACCTGGGCCCCCTGCATGAAGAGCACAGAGCCTTATCCACTAGACTGCCAGTGAAGTGCCCCCATGGGGTCCACTTTTCATAAACCTTTCATAAACCTTTCATAAAATTGTATTTTAGTATAATTTTAACTTTTACGTTGTAGAATATCTGGAGAAATCTAAAACATATTTCTAAAGGTTCACCCAAAAACTCTTATCTCATTTATGTATTTTTTTTTCAAAAGTTTCTTCACATTGAGTTACTTTCCTTGCTGACAAATTTGCTTATTTAGCTTATATTAAATCTAGGCACACTGAAAGTATTATATTTAATGTTGATAACTCAAGACATGCCTATCAGATCAACTGACTTAAACATTAAAACTAGGTACTAATTTAATACTGAATATTTCCAAATTCACAAGAAATTAAAATTTATTAGCTTAATTTCTCTTATATTTAGAACTGTTTGGTTTGTAAGTATTAACTTTTGTTTAAGCCAATTACATAGAGCTCTTTTACATATCAACCATGGCAATGTTATCCAAAGACAAAGACACATACACACGAGGCCTCAGTTCTAATTTGAAGATTTCAATCCTGAGTCAGGTACAGCAATGTAAAACCCATGTTTACAAAGAGGTTAGATTAAAGTTGGGTTTCTCACAGATGGAACAATTCAAGCTCACTTGACTAGACAGCTAAATATTTGTAGAAAAAGCATTTAAGATTTGTTTGCCTTGGATAAGCTGATTTTTATTTCCCGTTTTAAAATTTGCCTCTCATTTCTCTGGATCATCCCCGTGCACCAGCCCCAAGCATCCTGTATCCTGTATCGAACATAGACTGGTGATTCGTTTCTTACCTGATAGTATATATGTTTCAATGCCATTCTCCCAAATCATCCCACCCTCTCCCTCTCCCACAGAGTCTAAAAGTCCATTCTATACATTTGTGTCTCTTTTGCTGTCTCGCATAGAGGGTTATTATTACCATCTTTCTAAATTCCATATGTATGTGTTAGTATACTGTATTGGCAGGATTGGGAACTCATGTACACCCGTGGCTGATTCATGTCAATGTATGGCAAAACCAATACAGTATTGTAAAGCAAAATAAAGTAAAAATAAAAATTTTTTAAATAAAAAATAAAATTTGCATCTCAAAGATATAGGCAAGTTCTTCCGAGGAAAACTTTGTTTCTCCTTTCCTGAAAGAATTGAGTGGCCACCCCAACAAAACCAAAGGACTGACATACCCCTTCACCCATGCTAGAAAGCTTCATTCCTCCTCCTCTAGCCTAGAGTAGAAGGCCTCTCAGGAAGGCCCAGAGGTTTACACCCATGCTCCTGAAAATCTATCTAGACTGAAGGGGAAAAAGACAAAGGCAACAGGGAAGACATGCTGAAGACTCTGCCTTGTAATCTTGCCAGCAAAGTGGCAGCCAGGGGGAAATGGGGCAGTGTTTTGCTTGAACCAGTATGTTCTGAGTTGCTTGGAAGCTATCTTGTTGGGGGCGGGACATTAACTGTCTGGTCTGATCCACATCCCACTTATCCTATCGTGGAGTCTTCAAGTGGCAGACTCCCTGATGGCTTTTAAGTGTCTGACCCATAACCACATGATATTAATTGGTCTGGGCCTCAGTTCAAGGGAGGAAGAGGAAAGGAGAGCCCTCATCTCCTGGGTGGCAGCTACTGGGGCACGCTGGGTGGTGGGCCTTTGGAACACACAGAAGAGTAACCCAGGCCAGAGTTCCTCAGTTGCTTCCATAGCTAATCACCTGTCCACAGAGGGTTCAAAGAGAAAGAAGCAGGAAATTTTAAAAGAAGCCTTAGAGGAAACAGTTAGTACCAGATGTCTGTGCATGATCAAAGTAACCAGAAAAAAGCCAGAACCTAGCCAGTCAGAAAATCACTATAATGTGACTTCCCAGACCTGTTAGACCTGTGATCTTCCTCCAGAAGGTCAATTTTCCTTCACAGGGGAAGCTCCCCAAACTGGACCTGAAGCTCCCCACTGACAAATGTACCTGGGGCTCCTGTAGGGGAAATTAGAATTGGACATCTCAAGTCCAAGGGAATCCTCAAAGTTGTTCATTATCAGAGTGTTCCTTTCCTTTGCAAGGCACTTCTAACTGTTTGATTGTAATATATGCACCCCAAAGAGCTTTCCTTCGAGAGAGATGAAATATTTCCCATTCTTTAAAATTGATAACACTAAAACACAAAAGACATAGGCAAATTTTAACACAAACAGCACAAACTGCACTGATGGACAGATGAATGGGTTCTCAATTCTGGTAAATAAATTTACCCTACAAAAATGTGTGCTAAGTAAGTCATTTCGATGTCTGACTCTTTGCAACTCCATGGACTGATAGTCCACCAGGCTCCTCTGTCCATGGGATTCTCCAGGCAAAAATACTGGAGTGGGTTGTCATTTCCTTCACCAAGGGACCTTTCCAATCCAGGGATTGAACCGTTTCTCTTACATCTCCTGCACTGGCAGGCAGATTCTTTACACTAGTGCCACCTGGGAAGCCCCTACAAAAATGAGCTAGTTCCAGTTAGGGTAGGCTTACCCCCAGAAGAACTAGTTCCCAATGAACCAGTTCCAACTCAAGTAGTCCACCACCTCCCACCACAACAGGGTACTCCAACCAAACTGGCTTGTCTCAAAGAAGAAAAAGCACAAATTGAGGGGGGAATATGTACCTGGTGTGCAAACCAAAGCAATCTACCCCACAAAACTGCGCTCATCAACTCAACACAAAAAGAGCACACAAAACCACAAACAAATGAACCAGGTATCGAGTTGGGTAGATTTAGCCTAAAAATGCAGTTTTTCGGTTCCTTGTCTCAACTGCCAAGCACTGGGGGCAGTTGGCACCATTTCAGGGAACCTCAATGGCAACCCACTCCAGTACTCTTGCCTGGAAAATCCCATGGACAGAGGAGCCTGGTAGGCTGCAGTCCATGGGGTCACTAAGACTAAGCGACTTCACTTTCACTTTTCACTTTTCATGCATTGGAGAAGGAAATGGCAACCCACTCCAGTGTTCTTGCCTGGAGAATCCCAGGGATGGGGGAGCCTGGTGGGCTGCCATCTGTGGGGTCGCACAGAGTCGGACACGACTGAAGCGACAGCAGCAGCAGCAGCAGCAAAAGAGAGATCCTCAAGACAAATGGTTCTGGCAGATACTTTGGGCCTTATCTCAGTACTCCTTGATCGGGGCTGGCTAGCCACGATCAGCAAAGCTCCTGGACTGGCTTGCTAAACTTGTTGGTCCGAGATCTGCCTGCTCGCCACATGAGAGGCCAATAAGTCCAAGGGATGGGGTGTCAGGCAAAGGCTACGACTTTATTTGGAAAGTCAGCTGACCAAGAAGATGGCAGACTAATAATCTCAAAATAACCACCTTGTCAGGGTAGGCTGCCAGGTTCTTCCATGAATCAGAGTCGAGGGAGATGAAGAAACAAAGTAAGGAGACCATTTAACTCTGCCAGTATCTCCTAGAATGGTGAGCCTCAGGCAGGGCGATGCATTAGCTCCTTTTTTCTTACAGTCATTCACAGCTGGGCAGGGTCAGATTATCTCTCTGTGAGCTAAACAAAGGGCATTTTAATTTAAGAGTCAGGCAGATGGGACAGGGTTCTCTGAGGCAGACCATTACATATGCTTATAACAACAAAAGTAGCAAAAACAAGGGTTAAAGTCATAGATCAAGCATGAAGCCAAAGTTAACCTTTCCCGGTTACAGGCTCTGGTTTACAAAGGTGAAAACTTTGCTTTTTGGCCTCACCATGCAGCTTGTGGTATCTTAGTTCCCCAACCAGGAATCAAACCTGGGACCCAGCAATGAAAGCGTCAAGTCCTAACGACTGGATCACCGGAGAATTCCTCATGAAATCTTTCTTAAGACCCTAGCATCTCTCCATCTCGGGTTTCTGGGGTGTGTGAACACAAGAAAACTAAGATGGAAATGAGAGATGCCACAGTTATATATCTCAAGTTGCTTACTGTTTCCAGAATTGTGCAATCAGACACATTTCACAGTCTATAGAGAATTCTCACATATGTACTCATTTGATGCTCATAATAATACAGAAAATTATGTATAATCATCCGATCACCATTTAACTGTTTAAAGACTATCAGTTTAATATCATATCCTTTATTCCTGTGTTTACCCATCATGACAAGAAAATCAGAACTACTGGGATATGCTTCAAGTTCAAACACTTATTCTCAAATATTTCAAATGTTACCTAACCATAGTGGCCTTCCCAGACCACTGTGTATAAAACTGCAACATAATTACTATAAAGCATGATATATTTTTACTGTTTATATATTTTATCATTTTAATAATATATATATTTTCAATATACAATATACTATTTATTACTTGACTTTCCCCATGAGAATATAAGCTTCATGAAGGCAAGGATTTTAGTTCTTTATAATTACTACATTCTAATACCTAGAACTCTGCCTGAAATAGCAGGTACTCAATAAATATTGTTGAATGAAAGCCTATTTTGCAACAGTGAGGAGCAAAGGGTTATGATGTAAGGGCTCCACTGACCTAAGGGCTCCACTGACAAAAATGGTCAAACCCTTCACTCTACATGGAGAGAACAGGAGCTGGGAAGACCATCCCTTGAAAAGGAGGTGGCTCTCGTGACCCTGGTCTAGGGGAAAGCTATCTACGGAAACAGCCAGGAGTCTGGAACAGTCCTGATCAACACTACCCAAGCCTAGTCTTGCTCTGACCCAGGGATCCTAGTGTGTGGTCTTTGCCCCTCTCTCTACTTACTAATCCACAGGCCAGTGCTTGCTCAGGCAACAGGAAAGCAGCAAAGTCCTTCAACAGCTGAGGCCAGTCTTGGAGCAGAATTTGCAGGCTCTTGTAGAGATCCACAGCTGTCTGCCTCTGAGTGCTTGACTCAAACTCAAGGATAACCTGAAGAAGTCTTCATACTTGCCAGGGATATGCTGCAGGGCTTCTCAGACCTATATGAGAGGACTTTCAATCATCCAATCCCCTTTCTTTGGGCCCTGACAAGAAACAATAGGACCAAGGAAGGAGGAGTTACTGTTAAAGAGCTCCAGGTTATTCATCAGAGGCTGCTCCTCTGACAGGTCCTAAGATCTGATGATTAATGGAAGCCATGAGTAAGGCAGAGCTCTTTTTCTGACAGTGAGGAATGGGAAATTTTATATTTTCCAAGGACCACAGTGCTACCCGCAAAATCAGGTAAACTTTTCTCTAGCTCCCAGCCTGGACCTCTCCTTCCTGGTTTCACCTCCATGTTGAAATAGATAAGGAGTGCTTGGTACATATATTTCAGCATGGTATCATCTGAGGGTAAATAATACATAAATTAGGAATGTTAGTAAAATATCAGGAGACAAGAAAAACCATGACAATCACTGCTAGGACTCCACTTTTCTGGAAGTATAAAGGAACCAGGTGGTTACCAAAAGAATGAGATAGGGACCACGGCCACAAACAGGTTGGTTCATGTCTCTGAAGATCACTAGGTCCACTTTCTGGTCAATGTACCAAATGTCTATTTTCTCAAGCCAAGGGCTCAGTTAAAGTCTTTATTAGCCTACCCTCGCACTGATGATGGTGGTTATCACCTTTCCTCAGTTTTGCAGCAACAGAGGGGTGGTATGCCTGGGCAGTAACAAGAAATCTGTTCATGACTAAACTTGGCATCCTTGTGGTTCACTCACACAGCTCTTTTGATATTTCTAGGAAAACAAAGGCAGACGCATAGAAGGCTGTTGTGCAGTCTAAAACGCAGACTTCATTTTAAAAACATCCCCCCTGAAGGAAAAGCAGTCTTGTTCAGAGGGGCTGGCAGGAACAGAAAGCAGCATTTGCCTACCCTGGTCAGATAAGCCTGAGCAAAGGCCAAATCCTTCTGTTCCTGGAGAAGATCTCACTTGAAGATGCCTTCATCATACAGCAACAGCAGCCTGGAGATGTCCTTGCTGGCCCGGGCCCGACTGCCCCGCTTGCTGCGAGCTCAGTGATCACTCCAGCCCTTTCCAGCAGCTTTGATGCTCTCTCCATAGCATACAACTGTTTTTCTGTACCTGTAGCCTCTGCTCTCCCCAACCCACCACAGGCACCCCAACCTCATCCAAATTCTATTCAAAATTACATAGTAACTTGAGAGAAAAGCTGCTGGAAAAATGCTATGACAGGTAATGTCTGTCCCTGTCAAGTCCGCTCTATGGAGTGTCGACAGCATGGCTGCATTAACTGGGATAATAATGAGATGCTTAGCTACTGCATATTGAACACAGAAGTCTAAGTGTGGTCTGATGCTGGGCTTTCAAAGAACTATGTCCTGGTGAGGAACAAGCAGTACTTTCTGAAATAAACATTGCTCTTGGCCTCATACATGACTGATGAATTAAGAACCAGTATAAAACCCTGCATGAACAGAGTACAAAACTAGCAGCTGATGAGAGGCGAATTTTTAATTTCTGAGCATCTCTTCTCTGCAGTGGCAGCAAACATCTATTTGGGAGTAGGGTGACTGGCAGCAGGATCCAAAGGATTTCTTCTGGAAACTGACACCTGTTTTATAAGCCTGTCACTCTGCACATGTCCCTGTGTCAATGAGACCTGTCCCTACTCAGGCCTGTCCTACTTACCCGGTGGGGTCTTACTGGTCTTCACTTCTGGAGAGGCCTTCGGGGAGGCACAGATAACAGGTAGCTTCTCGGCAGGGTCTCCAATCATTTTTTCATCCTCTTTCTGCAGGATTTCCATTCTTTCTGCTTCTTCCTGCTCTTCTTTCTCAGGCTAAGTTCTCTTCTGGGAGTTCTCTTCCTCAGACTCACCCTCCTGACTCATGTACTTTTCAGATGTGAACCAAGTCAGTTTCTCCACTGTTTCCTGAAAAACCCCAAACAGTATGCATGAGGGATATAAGGGCTCACCTTGGGCTGCTTACAGAGTTTTTCAGAAGGGACTGAGGTTAATTAATTGGTGAGGGAGGTTGGAAGCCAATGGGTTTTTTTCTAGGGATTTTGGAGGTTTTTTTTTTTTTCTCTCCTCTTCTTTTCATTTTTTTGCCCATGCTGTGCAGCTTAAGAGATGTAAGTTCCCTGATCAGGGACTGAAGCCAGGCTCCAGCAGCGAAAGGAAAGTGGCAAGTCCTAATCACTGGACCATCAGGGAATTCCTGAACAGATGTGTTTGGAAACATCTCCCTGAAGATAATTGTCCTTTGCCAGGGTCCATGCTTATGATCCTTTTTCTTTTTTGTGGTTATTTACATTGTGCTCAGGTGATTCAATTTAATGTAAATGAGTTTAAGTCAAATATAAGCAACAATTAACTCTTTCCCTCTCCTCTCACAAAAGACAAAAATGATTTTAGGACTATCTCTAGTGCAAAAAGCAAGCAGGTAGCCTATCCATAAATTAAATATATTACTGAATCCACAAAATATTGAAGAATATTGCCCAACTCTCACCTGGAGTTCCGGGACAGAGGACAGATTCCTCAGAAGCTGATGACACCTGTCTTCCTCATCCTGGGTAAGGTCATCAAAGTCCTCTCTTCCTCTGGCCCATCCTTCTCTCTTGCAGTTTCTGGCCCAGCTGGATCCCACTGACTGACCATCAACTCTGGATAAGTCTTCAGGCTTCCTTGGGGAAGGAAGCCCCCCTTCCTTGGAGGGCTACCATTTCAGGATCAGTGGAGGATGACGTATTACTTGGGGACTCATTGCTTATATCTCTTGAATTTCCTACATCAGGAGGCTTGTGAGAAGCTGAAAGGATTTTAGGTTGGTGAAAAAGTAATTGTGGTTTCAGACTGTGAATTTTAAATGATTATAACTAGGCTCAAACACACCTTTATTAATCAAAATATGAACCATTACAATCAAAACATTTTTGCCAATGACAAAAACGTTTGTTTATTCCTGTAGCGTAACAATTCATGCTTCAGGAGTAGAACTCTTGGAAAGCATTTTGTGCCTCCTGCTGGTTATGAAAGCATTTTCCCTGCAAAAAGTTATTGAGATGCTTGAAAAAGCGGCCGTTGGTTGGTGAGAGGTTAGGTGAATATGGTGTATGAGGCAAAACTTCATAGCCCAATTCGTTCAGCTTCTGAAGGGTTGGTTGTTCGATGTGCAGTCAGGCATCGTCATGGAGAATTGGGCCCTGTTGGACTATGGTGACTGCAGGCATTGCAGTTTTGGGTGCATCGTGTTGATTTGATGAGCATACTTCTCAGATGTAACAGTTTCGTCGGGATTCAGAAAGCTGTAGCGGATCAGATGGGCAACAGACCACCAGACAGTGACCATGACCTTTTTTGGGTGCAATTTTAGCTCTGGGGAAGTGTTTTGGAGCTTCTTCTCAGTCCAACCACGGAGCTGGTCCTCGTCAGTTGTCATATAAAATCCACTTTTCACTACACATCACAGTCCAGTCGAGAAATGGTTCATTGTTGTTGCACAGAGTAAGAGAATGCAACATTTCAAAATGACAACGTTTTTTATTTGTAGTCAGTTCATGAGATACCCACTTACTGAGCTTTTCACCGTTCCAACTTGCTTCAAATGTCATATAATATAGAATGACTGACATTGAATTCTTTGGTAAGTTTTCCTGTCACCAAAGATTAGCTTCAGTGATTGCTCTCCACTGGTTGTTGTCAACTTCTGATGGCTGGCCACTATGCTTCTCACCTTCAAGGCTCTCATCTCCTTTGCAAAACTTCTTGAACCACCACTGCACTGTACATTCATTCATTCCTGGGCCAAATCCATTGTTGATGTTGTGAGTTGTCTCTGCTGCTTTACCACCCATTTCAAACTCAAATGAGAACTTGCTTTTTGACTAACATTATTTCCTAGTCTAAAATATAAAATACACAGAAAGTAATGTCATTAGCAAAAAACATAAAAACAAGAAATGCAGGTTAAAATGATGTATAAAATATGCACATTTATTTAAGAATGTATTCCAATATCAAATAGCAAAGTTCAACAATACCAAAGTGCAATACAAAAATTAGTTTTGCACCAACCTGATAGCTGGATGACTCCTCCTCCTGTTGTAGGCCTGTTCCTTCACCTCTGTAGACCCGCTTGACTCCTCACTTGGGAAGCCAGTGTCCAGTTTCCCAGTGTTCATCTTTGATTCCATAATGGATATCCTGATCCAGGGATCTACCATAGATGTCCTCCCCAGGGTCTTTAGGCTCCGTCTTAACGATTTCCTCTAAATCCTCAGGGAAAGTATTTAGAGATTCTCAGAAGCCCTGAGGCAATGGTTCCTGGACATGCCTCCCCTCCTCTGTTTTCGTAAGTCCAGCCACAGGCACTGCTCTCCGACAACTGTTCCTGGCGCACTCTGTCTGTAGCTGGAGGCCCTTGGCTGTGCTCCTCTTTGGGGAAGACAGCGGCACAGGGAGAAGAGGGTTCCCAAGGTTCTACTTTGAGTTCGAGGCCTTGAAAGGCATTTTTCCCCCTCAGTCAAGGGACAACCTATGTCTACATTCACTGGAGCTATATCTTCAGGGGTAGATGGTACAGAAAGATTCACAGAGGTGCCAGAGACAATTAAGGGAGGGATGGAGGAGGCCACAAGAGATATACCCCATGCTAGAATTAGGGGAAAATAACTGGGCTTTCTAGATATTAGGTGCCTTTCCGGGGCAGTCTCAAGACATCTTTTTAAGAAGGATTTTTTTGGCAGGATAACAGATATTTCTAAAAAGACTACATCCTGATTCTTTTACTCTAGAAACTCTCCTCTGAATTTCCTTTAAGAAACTATCATGTTAACCACTATTTTCAAAAGGTTAGAGGACCACCAGGGTGAAGTGGGGTGGAGGAACAAGAGAGGAATGGGACGGGAGATTTCTTAAGTCCTAGTCTATAACCAAAGCAGCAGAGGCGTCAAGTAGGCCTTCCCTGACGTTCTTGCTGGGCTTGTAGTGACCTTCTGCTCCTGAGACTTTGAGGAGGAGTGCTGTACCTTTAACCAGAACAGAAGCTTCCACTGATGCAGCTGGATCTCTTCACAGCACTTCATTAAGACGGGCAGCTGTTTGGTCTTCTGATAAAACTGAGTGTGAAGAAATAAAGCATGAGTCACATTCCTTCCAGAAGCACTGCATTCATCAGTTTGGGAAGTGTGGTGGGCAGTGGTCTGAGACACACACACATACATATATATATATACACACAAACAGCATATACTGACTGCTCTGCATTTCAAATTAAGCTAATCTCCAATTAATAAATATTTTATTATTACTTAGTATTTTCTGATAAGCTCCATTCTGGTCACGAGGAAGGGAAAAGTTTAGGTCACAGAAAAAAGGAAGCAGAGTCATCTTATCTAAAATTTGCTCCTGCAAATGGGAATGCCTTATTAATCCTTATCCTGACCACATGGAAGCTTCCTTTTAAGCAAATAATGGTGCAAGGAACTTTGAGAGGGAAGGAAAGAAGAACAGAAAGACTGAGCAGTTCAGTTTTAAGAGTGAATGAAGAGAGGAACTGAGCTTACACTGACAATAAGCACTAGACACTGTGCTACAAGCCGAGCATACAGATAAGGAGGCAATCCCTGCTCTCAAGGAGCTTACAGACAGTGGAAGAGCAAGTCAAGTAGAAACCAATGATGAAAAATAAAATAAAATAATAATAATAAAAAAGAAACCAATGATGAGGTGGCCCAGTGATGAAGGACCCGCCTTCCAACGCAGGGGACTATGGTTCAATCCCTGCTTGGGGAACTAAGATCTCACATGCCTCAGGGCAACTAAACCTTCACATCACAACTACTGATCCAGCCTGCACACAAGAACAAAGACCCATGATGCCAAAAAAAATTTTTTTAAAGAAAGAAACCACTAATAACTTACATGTAAGAAAGGTTACAGATGGGCCAAAAAATGACACAGAACTCAAATTTACAAATTTAAGATTTTTCTGGACTAGGTCCAACTACAAATAAATTTTAAAGAAACAGAGTTTGCTAAATGAAGCAAGGGAGGACAAAATATACTTCATTTTCAAAATCACAAATGTGTTTAAAGAACACAAAGAGATCAGTCTGGTTACAGTCAAAGAATTGTGAAGAAACATCAGGAGACAAGTCAGAGGCAGACAGGAGAGGCCTTCTGCACATGCCAAGCAGTCTCCACTCTGAGCTAAAGGAGTAAAGGTGGCCGTGGCAGCAGTGTGAAGGGTGGAATCAGTGGAGCCTGAAGCAGACACTTGTTAGAAAAATACTACATTAACGTAGGTGCAACTTAGTTCAGGTGCTGAACCAAGGCCATGGGCAACTGGGCAGGAGAGAGAGTAAGAAGGCCGAGGACCTAGTGACAGACAGATGGCAATGCTCAAGTAGAAGGAATCAGGACAACTCCTAGGTGTACAGATCGGGCAAACGTCTAGTCAGTAATGTCGTCCACAAAGAACAGGTCCACTAAAGCGCAAGCTGCGGGGAGGGGAGTTAGCTGCTGCTGGTGGTGGTTGCAGTGGCAACAAGTGGAGGTGCAGAGGGACATAGCCAGTGAGGCAACTCAGCTAAGAATCCCTTGAAACAGTTGACTTCACTAATCTGGAGCTCTGAAGAGAAATCTGGACCAGAGACACAGATCTGAAAATTATGAAGAGACAGAACACCAAAAATGATGAATCTGGGTGAGACCCCATACTGCAAAATTACTGTATAACACTGACATTTAATGGCAGAGTTCATGAAAGAGCAGCCTGAGGTAAAAGTCCTGGTATCACAATAGATAGGAGTATAGGAGTTTTAAAACCAGAACCTATGATTTTCTGAAGTAAAGTTTATCAAGTACCTGGCATAATTAGTAAAACTAGACCCACCTAACCTGCCTCTTGAGAAATCTGTATGCAGGTCAGGAAGCAACAGTTAGAACTGGACATGGAACAACAGACTGGTTCCAAATAGGAAAAGGAGTACGTCAAGGCTGTATATTGTCACCCTGCTTATTTAACTTATATGCAGAGTACATCATGAGAAACGCTGGACTGGAAGAAACACAAGCTGGAATCAAGATTGCTGGGAGAAATATCAATAACCTTAGATATGCAGATGACACCACCCTTATGGGAGAAAGTGAAGAGGAGCTAAAAAGCCTCTTG
>SJXQ01008464.1:6992-128517 GCA_006408695.1 Aepyceros melampus
AAAATACTGGCCTTCCCTGGTAGCTCAGCTGATAAAGAATACCTGCAATGCAGGAAACCCCAGTTTGATTCCTGGGTTGGGAAGATCTGCTGGAGAAAGGATAGGCTGCCCATTCCAGTGTTCTTGGGATTCCCTGGTAAAAATTCTGCCTGCAATGAGAGAGACCTGGGTTGGATTCCTGAGTTGTATATACATATAATTACCATGATGATAGATAAAGCAATATTCGATTTTATATACCACATCTTTAGTCATTCACCTGTTGATGACCATTTAGGTTTGCTTCCATGTCTTGACTGGTGTAAAAGTGCTATCAAAATTGGACTGCATGTATGTTCAAACCAGTTTTCATTTTGTCTGGATATATGTCTATGAGTGGGATTGCTGGATCATATTGTAACTATTTTTAGTTTTGCAAGGAACCTCTATACTGCTTTTCATAGTAGTTGCACCAATTTACATTTACATTCTCACCAACAGTGTAGAAGAGTTCTCTTTTCTCCACACCCTCTCTGGCATTTATTATTTGTAGACTTTTTAATGATGGCCATTCTAACTGGTGTGAGGTGATACCTCATTATAGTTTTGAATTACATTTCTCTAATAACTAGCAATGTTGAGCATCTTTTCATATGCCTGCTAGCCATATGTATGTCTTTTTGGAGAACTATCTATTTAGGTCTTCTGCCTTTTTTTTTTTTTTTTTTTACTGATTTTTGTTTTTATTGAGCTATATGAGGTGTTTGTATATTTTGGAGTTAAGACTTTGTCAGTCACATCATTTTCAAATATTTTCCCCAGCACATAGGTAGATTTTTCATGTTTTTTATGGTTTCCATTATTATGCAAAATATTTTAAGTTTGATTGTATCTGATTTGTTTTTGCTTTTAATGCTTTTGCCTCGGGGGACTGATCTAAGAAAAAATTGTCACAATTTATTTCTGAGAATGCTTTGCCTTTGTTCTCTCCAGGGAGTTTTATGATGTCATGTTTTATATTTAGATCTTTAAACCATTTTGGGTATATTTTTATATATGGGGTATGGGAGGGTACTAATTTCATTGATTTACATGTTTTATTGATTTACCAGCTTTCCCAGAACCACTTCTCGAAGAGACTGTCTTTTCTCTATTATGTGTTCTTGCCTGCTTCCTTTGTTGAAGATTAGTTTCCCATAGGTATCTAGGTTTATTTCAGTTCAGTTCAGTTCAGTCACTCAGTCGTGTCCGATGCTTTGCTACCCCATGAATCGCAGCACACCAGGCCTCCCTGTCCATCACCAACACCCGGAGTTCACTCAAACTCATGTCCATTGAGTTGGTGTTGCATTCAGCCATCTCATCCTCTGCAGTCCCCTTCTCCTCCTGCCCCCAATCCCTCCCAGCATCAAACTCTTTCCCAATGAGTCAACTCTTCACATGAGGTGGCCAAAGTACTGGAGTTTCAGCTTTAGCATCATTCCTTCCAAAGAACACCCAGGACTGATCTACTTTAGAACGGACTGGTTGGATCTCCTTGCAGTCAAAGGGACTCTCAAGAGTCTTCTCCAACACCACAGTTCAAAAACATCAATTCTTTGGTGCTCAGCTTTCTTCACAGTCCAACTCTCACATCCATACATGACCACAGGAAAAACCATAGCCTTGACTAGATAGATCTTGGTTGGCAAAGTAATGTCTCTGCTCTCAATATGCTATCTAGGTTGGTCATAACTTTTCTTCCAAGGAGTGAGCATCTTTTAATTTCATGGCTGCAGTCACCATCTGCAGTGATTTTGGAGCCCCAAAAAATAAAGTCTGACACTGTTTCCACTGTTTCCCCATCTATTTCGCATGAAGCAATGGGACCAGATGCTATGACATTAGTTTTCTGTATGTTGAGCTTTAAGCCAACTTTTTTACTCTCCTCTTTGGGGGCTCTCTAATTTTTCCCCATTAGTCCATATGTCTGTTTTTGTGCCAATAGAATGCAGTTTGGGTTACTGTAGTTTTGTAGTATCATCTGAAGTCCGGGAGGGTAGCTTTGTGCACCCTTGTTATTTTCACTCAGGACTGTTTTGACAATTCTGTATCCCTTGTGTTTCCTATTATATACATTTTAAGATATTTGTTCTAGTTATGTGAAAAAAAAAAAAACATCATGGGTGATTTGATTGTGTGTGTGTGTCTGTGTGTGCACTCAATCATTTCTAACTCTTTGCAACCCCATGGACTGTATCCCACCAGTCTCCACTGCCCATGGAATTTTCCAGGCAAGAATACTGAGACAGGTTACAATTTCCTGCTTGAGAGGATCTTCCCAACCCAGGGTTTGAACCCATGTTTCTTGTGTCTCCTGCATTGGCAGGTGATTCTTTACCACTGTATTACCTGGGAAGCATTTGATATGGTTCCCATTAAATTTGATGGGATTCAAATTAAATTTGATAAGAGTTCTCATTAAATCTGTAGATTGCTTTGAGTAATGTGGTCATTTCAATAATAATTCTTACAGTCCAAGAGTGTGGGGTATCTGTTTCCTTTAATCATCTTCAGTTTTCTTTATCAATGTTTTTTAGTTCTCAGTATATAGGTCTTTCACATCTTTGATCAGATTTATTCCTTAGATATGTTTTTAAATAACATTTTAAATGGGAATTTTAAAATATATTCCTTCTATTATTTTATAAGTGTAAAGAAATGCATGGAACAACAGACTGGTTCCAAATAGGAAAAGGAGTACGTCAAGGCTGTATATTGTCACCCTGCTTATTTAACTTCTATGCAGAGTACATCATGAGAAACGCTGGACTGGAAGAAACACAAGTGGAATCAAGATTGCTGGGAGAAATATCAATAACCTCAGATATGCAGATGACACCACCCTTATGGCAGAAAGTGGGGAGGAGCTAAAAAGCCTCTTGTTGAAAGTGAGAGAGGAGAGTGAAAAAGTTGGCTTCAAGCTCAACATTCAGAAAACGAAGATCATGGCATCTGGCCCCATCACTTCATGGGAAATAGATGGGGAAACAGTAGAAACAGTGTCAGACTTTGTTTTTTTGGGCTCCAAAATCACTGCAGATGGTGACTGCAGCCATGAAATTAAAAGACGCTTACTCCTTGGAAGAAAAGTTATGACCAACCTAGATAGTATATTCAAAAGCAGAGACTTTACTTTGCCGACTAAGGTCCGTCTAGTCAAGGCTATGGTTTTTTCTGTGGTCATGTATGGATGTGAGAGTTTGACTGTGAAGAAGGCTGAGCGCCGAAGAATTGATGCTTTTGAACTGTGGTGTTGGAGAAGACTCTTGAGAGTCCCTTGGACTGCAAGGAGATCCAACCAGTCCATTCTGAAGGAGATCAACCCTGGGATCTGTCTCTTATACACATCTTTNCAGGTGGATTCTTTACCACTGTATTACCTGGGAAGCATTTGATATGGTTCCCATAAATTTGATGGGATTCAAATTAAATTTGATAAGAGTTCTCATTAAATCTGTAGATTGCTTTGAGTAATGTGGTCATTTCAATAATAATTCTTACAGTCCAAGAGTGTGGGGTATCTGTTTCCTTTAATCATCTTCAGTTTTCTTTATCAATGTTTTTTAGTTCTCAGTATATAGGTCTTTCACATCTTTGATCAGATTTATTCCTTAGATATGTTTTTAAATAACATTTTAAATGGGAATTTTAAAATATATTCCTTCTATTATTTTATAAGTGTAAAGAAATGCATGGAACAACAGACTGGTTCCAAATAGGAAAAGGAGTACGTCAAGGCTGTATATTGTCACCCTGCTTATTTAACTTCTATGCAGAGTACATCATGAGAAACGCTGGACTGGAAGAAACACAAGTGGAATCAAGATTGCTGGGAGAAATATCAATAACCTCAGATATGCAGATGACACCACCCTTATGGCAGAAAGTGGGGAGGAGCTAAAAAGCCTCTTGTTGAAAGTGAGAGAGGAGAGTGAAAAAGTTGGCTTCAAGCTCAACATTCAGAAAACGAAGATCATGGCATCTGGCCCCATCACTTCATGGGAAATAGATGGGGAAACAGTAGAAACAGTGTCAGACTTTGTTTTTTTGGGCTCCAAAATCACTGCAGATGGTGACTGCAGCCATGAAATTAAAAGACGCTTACTCCTTGGAAGAAAAGTTATGACCAACCTAGATAGTATATTCAAAAGCAGAGACTTTACTTTGCCGACTAAGGTCCGTCTAGTCAAGGCTATGGTTTTTTCTGTGGTCATGTATGGATGTGAGAGTTTGACTGTGAAGAAGGCTGAGCGCCGAAGAATTGATGCTTTTGAACTGTGGTGTTGGAGAAGACTCTTGAGAGTCCCTTGGACTACAAGGAGATCCAACCAGTCCATTCTGAGGGAGATCAACCCTGGGATTTCTTTGGAAGGAATGATGCTAAAACTGAAGCTCCAGTACTTTGGCCACCTCATGCAAAGAGTTGACCATTGGAAAAGACCCTGATGCTGGGAGGGATTGGGGGCAGGAGGAGAAGGGGACGGCCGAGGATGAGATGGCTGGATGGCATCACGGACTCAATGGACGTGAGTCTGAGTGGACTCCGGGAGTTGGTGATGGACAGGGAGGCCTGGCTACTGCGATTCATGGGGTCGCAAAGAGTCGGAAACAACTGCGCAACTGAACTGAAAGAAATGCAATAGGTTTCTGTATATTAACAGTATATCCAGCTAATTTGCTGAATTCACTTATCAGTTCTTACAGATTTTGTGTGGAGTCTTTAGGGTTTTCTATATAGTGTATCATGCCGTCTGCATATGAAGACAATTTTACCTCTTCCCTTCTGAGTTGGATATTTTGTCTTTTTCTTGTCTGATTTCTGTGGCTAGAACTTCCAATACTCTGTTGAATAGAAGTGGTGAGAGTAAATATCCCTGTCTTGTTCTAGAATTTAGAAGAAAGGCTTTCTGCTTTTCAAAACTAAGTGTTATGTTAGCTGTGTTTTTGTCATAAATGTTTTTATTATGTTGTGATATATTTCCTCTATACCCACTTTGGTGAGAGTTTTTTTTTTTTTTAAATCATGAATGTATATTGAATTATCATTTATCATTTTTTTAATCTATTGAGACGATCATGTGATTTTAGCATTTTCTTTTGTTAATATGGTATATCACATTGATTATTTTGCATATATTAAACCATCCTTGTAACCCAGAATGGGTCCAAAATGACAATGGTGTATGATTCTTTCTATGTATTGTTGATTCAGTTTGAAAAAAAAAAAATCATTGGAAAGTTTTGCATCTATAACCATCAAAGACATTGTTCTGTAATTTTCTTTTCTTTTCTTTTCTTTTTTGTTAGTGTCTCCATCTGGTTGTATTATCAGGGTGATGATAGCTTTATAAAATGACTTTAGAAGTGTTCCTTCTTTTAAATCTTTTGAAAGAGTTTAAGAAACTTTATTTTTTGTATGTTTGGTAGAATCCCTGAGTGAAGCCATCTGGCCTGGACTTTTATTTGCAGTGAATTTTTCAATGATAAATTCTTTTTGACCTCTAATTATTGTTCTTCTCAGATTATCTGTTTCTTCTTGACCCACTTTTGAAAGGGTGTACATTTGTAGAAACTTGTTCATTTCTTCTAGGTTGCCCAATTTGTTGGCATATAACTGTTCATAGTATTTTATTGTGATTGTTTATAATTCTGTGGCATTGGTTGTTGTTTCTCTTCTTTCATTGTTTATTTTGGTTATTTGTGTAACTCTCTTTTCTTCTTGATGAGTCTGGATAGAAATTTGTTGATTATTCTTTCAAAAAACAAACTCTTGGTTTTATTGATCTTTTCTATTACTTTTAGATCTCTATTTTATTTATTTCCTCTCTGATCTTTATTATTTGTTTCTATTGAGTTTGTGTTTTGTTTTTTAGTCTTCTTCTATATTTTTGGTTATAGGTAGTTTGCTTATTTAAGATTTTCCTTGTTTTCTTTGTATTGCTATGAACAGTCTTTTAAGAACTTCTTTTGCTGCAATCCTTAGATTTTGTAAGATTGTATTTTCACTGTCTTTTATCTTGAGGTATTTTCTGATTTTCTCTTTGATTTCTTCATTGACCTACTGGATTGATATTATCATGTTATTTTGTCTCTGTGTAATCTTTTTTCCACATTTTTCTGTTGATTTCTGCTTTATACTGTTGTCATCAGAAAAGGTATTTGAAAAATCTCTATCCTCTTAAATTTATTGAGTTTGTTTGTTTATTTGTTTGTTTCAGTTCTAGTATGTGGTCTATCCTAGAGAATGTTTCATGATGGAAAGAAATATGTATGGATATACCGGCGGCCTGGAGGAGAAACCCGAGGAGTGGTGGCTGGGCGGGCCCAGGAGGGCCTAGGGGAGCTATCCTACGTTGAGGGTCAGAACGGTGGCGGTAAGGAGATACCCCTCGTCCAAGGTAAGGTGCAGTGGCTCTGCTGGAGCAGTCGTGAAGAGATACTCCACGCTCAAGGTAAGTGAAACCCAAATAAGATGGTGGGTATTGCGGGAGGGAATCAGAGGGCAGACACACTGAAACCATACTCACAGAAAACTAGTCAATCTAATCACACTAGGACCACACCCTTGTCTGNTTGGAACCCACATGAGAATCAACTTTACCAACCTTAGTGCAGTTTCTTCTGTCTTTAATCTTACAGTTTCCAGTCAAAGCACCATTTCCCAAAGTTATTCGAGTCATGCTTGTTTCCCTGCTCCCCTTCAGTAATGTGTGATGTGTTAAGGTGCTACGTCTGTGATAGTTTGTTACACAGTGATAAAAAATAAAGTGCATCTTTTTTTTAATATTTATTTATTTACTTTTGGTTGCAGTGGGTCTTCATTGCTGTGCATGGGCTTTCTCTAGTTGCAGTGAATGCGGGCTACACTCTAGTTGTGATGTATGGAGTTCTCATTGCCGTGGCTTCTCTTGTTGCAGAGCATGGGCTCTAAGGCAAGCAAGCTTCAGTAGTTGCAGTTCATGGGCTCTAGACTGCAAGCTGATTAGTTGTGGTGCATGGACTTGGTTGCTTGACAGCATGTGGGATCATCCTGGACCAGGGATTGAACCTGTATTCCCTGCATTGGCAGGCAAATTCTTAACCACTAGACAACTACAAAAGTCTAGAAAACTAATGCATTTTTATTCTGAGAACTTTTCATCACCTAATTTTTGATTTCTCAGGGTCTCCAGACCACTTCATAATCATTCCACTTTCCTGTAGTTTCCTTGTCCTCACCACACTCTGAGGCTTGTGAAACCCACCTCCTTTAACCTCTGCTGTAACTAGCCCAGTGGACCTCTCAGGGAAACTCTTGGTGAATGTGTAGTCTGCCACTCTTCATGGTCTAACCCCTTGCATTAGTATTAATATGGGAGTTCAAAGAGATACTTTCCCATCTACATTTTATGTTAGAGATTTGTAGGTTTTGATTTTTATATCTACTTCCTGTTTCTATGGGTTCTTGGGATTGGGGGGTGGGTTAAAAAACTGCACTACCACCTCTGCCATATTTCCACATTTTTTGTATTTTTTATTGGAATTATTTACTTTTTACTGTTGTCCTTAACAGGGGTTTTGTCATCATCAAACAGATGGTAAGAAATAACTGAGGTCCCAGAAGATGCCAAGGTACATTGTTAAATAAACAGGGACTCTAGTTTAGTACTCTCACTATATTCAGCACACTCTGCTCCCTCTCTTTTATCATCCTGAAGCTTCCTCTCTTCTGGAGAAGAGTAGGATTATTGCCCTCAAGATGTATCCTTTTGTTTTAGGAAAATAAGCATTCCAGGAGTAGAATTTCAAATGCAAAGACAGATAAATATGGCCACTCTTTGCTTTCCATTATTCTGCTTATGTGATATTTTGATCATTGGTTGCTACAGTGCTTTAACAATGTTTAGAACAGTCTTTTGCAAACTTTAATGTTTATGGATCATTTGAGATCTGTTTAGTATTCCAATCCACTAAGCTGGAATTGGCGCCTGAGAATCCACATTTTTAATAAGCCCCAGGTAATAGCAGTGGATTTCACCTGGAGTAGCAAGGGCTTGGAGACTTGAACAATGGGCTTCTGGCACCTATGAATTCCCTAATTTTAAAGAAAAGTTTGATGGAGAGAGACAGAGGCAGAGATTTCATAGTTTTCATATAATTTAAAAGAATTTATGCATAAATATATTAAGAATCTTTGACATACAAGATAGAATTCAAAACTCCTTAGGATACAACCTAATATGCTTTGAAAATTTTCTTATTTTATTTTCTGTTACAATCTTATAAGTATATTGCAACCTAGCTATGTCAGAACTTATCATAAGGTCTAAAATTATATGTTTCCTAACACCTACCACTTAGAATTACAGTCAGCAATTATCACAAATCGCTTTCCTGATACTTTCATTTATTCTTCAGCTAACACTTAGTAAATTATATATTTACTTTATTATATATTACATGGCATATAAGACTGTATTATATATTACATGTTGTAAAAGACTAAGTCTCAAAGTATGCAATAGTCTTTATCTATAGCATTACTGTGATTATTTGTTAAAAGATAATTTACCCTAATAAACTGTGTCCCCTTGCATGTGAATTTACCAAGTGTCAATTGGTAAAGAAATAGGGAGGAAGAAAAGAAGGAAGGAAGGAGGTAAAAAAGAGAGAAGGAAGGAAAGAAGGACAGAAGAAAAAAGAAAAGGAGAAAGAAGAAAGAAAACATGAAAAAAAGAGAAAGAGGAAAGAAAAAGAAAAGATGTAAAGGAAGATGAAAGGTGATGAAGGTGGCAGGTATGAAATTTCTGGATAAAAATGTCTGAGGAATAATGTGATTAGTTAGGACTAACACAACTTGTTTTGAATGAATTTATTATATGTTATTTAAAAATATTGTGATATATTGTGTATTATTAAAAAATATTTTTAAAATTGCAAATAGAACTGCCATATAACCCAGCAATCCTACTGCTGGGCATACATACCAAGGAAACCAGAATTGAAAGAGACACATGTACCCCAATGTTCATTGCAGCACTGTTTATAATAGCCAGGACATGGAAAAAACCTAGATGTCCATCAGCAGATGAATGGATAAGAAAGCTGTGGTACACATACACAATGGAGTATTCAGTTCAGTTCAGTTCAGTTCAGTCGCTCAGTCGTGTCCGACTCTTTGCGACCCCATGAATCGCAGCATGCCAGGCCTCCCTGTCCATCACCAACTCCCGGACTTCACTCAGACTCACGTCCATTGAGTTCGTGATGCCATCCAGCCATCTCATCCTCGGTCGTCCCTTTCTCCTCCTGCCCCCAATCCCTCCCAGTATCAGGGTCTTTTCCAATGAGTCAACTCTTTGCATGAGGTGGCCAAAGTACTGGAGCTTCAGTTTTAGCATCATTCCTTCCAAAGAAATCCCAGGGCTGATCTCCTTCAGAATGGACTGGTTGGATCTGCTTGCAGTCCAAGGGACTCTCAAGAGTCTTCTCCAACACCACAGTTCAAAAGCATCAATTCTTCGGCGCTCAGCCTTCTTCACAGTCCAACTCTCACATCCATACATGACCACAGGAAAAACCATAGCCTTGACTAGACGGACCTTAGTCGGCAAAGTAATGTCTCTGCTTTTGAATATACTATCTAGGTTGGTCATAACTTTTCTTCCAAGGAGTAAGTGTCTTTTAATTTCATGGCTGCAGTCACCATCTGCAGTGATTTTGGAGCCCACAAAAATAAAGTCTGACACTGTTTCTACTGTTTCCCCGTCTATTTCCCATGAAGTGATGGGGCCAGATGCCATGATCTTCGTTTTCTGAATGTTGAGCTTCAAGCCAACTTTTCCACTCTCCTCTTTCACTTTCAACAAGAGGCTTTTTAGCTCCTCTTAGTGTCATGTGGATTGTGTTCTGTCATGTCATTTAGGATCTCTGTTGCCTTATTGATCCTCTGAAAAGTCTATCCATTAATGTTAGAGGGGTGTTAAAGTCCCTACTATTATTATGTTACTATTAATTTCTCCCTTTATATCTGTTAGTGTTTGTTATATAAATTTAGGTGCTCTTACATTGGGTGTATATATGTTAATGAGTGCAATGTCCTCTTCTTGTATTGATCCCTTTATCATATGGTGCCCTTCTTTGTCTTTATGGACATTGTTTAAAGTCATTTTGTCTAAAATGAGTATTGCTAACCCTGCTTTCTTGTTTCCATTTGCATGAAGTATTTTTTTCCATCCTTTCACTTTCAAGGTATGTGTGTCTTTCACCTTAAAATGAGTCACTTATTGGTAGCATGTTGTAGTTTCTTTATTATTACTATTTTTTAATCCAATCTACCACTCTGTGTCATTTGATAATAGCAGTTATCCATTGTCATTTAAAGTAAACATTGATAAGTATGTTTTAATGCTAGTTTAAACTTTATTTTCTGGTTGTTTTTGTAATTCTTTTCTTTTTTTACTTTTGTTTTTCAATTTATGATTTCATGATTTTCTCCTGAATTATGCTTGAGCTCATTTCTTTTTGGGTTTTGTGAATTTATTATATATTTCTTATTTGTGATAATTTTTAAATCTGTCAACCCATAACTGTATCTGCTTGCTTTAGATAGATAATTATATAAGTTCAAATACCTTCTAAACAATCTATGTTTTCACTCCTTTTCTGAATTTTGTGATTTTGATGTCTTATTTTACAACTTTATGTTTATCCTTTTGCTGTCAGTTACAGCTATAATCACTTCTATAAAATATATTTGATTGTTTCTTTTTTAAAAATTTTAATTAGAGGATACTTGTTTTGCGATGTCACATTGGTTTCTGATATACAACAATGTGAATCAGCCATAAGTACACATATATCCTCTCCCTTTTAAACCTCCCTCCTGCTCACCCCATCCCACCAGTCCACATTGTCACAGAATAACTGGCTGACCTCCCTGTGTTATACATCAACTTCCCACTAGTTATCTATTTTACACATGGTAATGTATATATTTTAATGCTACTCTCTCAATTTCTCTCACCCTCTCCTTCCCCCACTGTGTCCAGAAATCCATTTTCTATGTCTGCTTCTCTATTCCCCTCCTGCAAATAGAGTCATCAGTATCATTTTTCTAGATTCCATATATATGTACTAATGTACTAATGTACAATATTTGATTTTCTCTTTCTGACTTACTTCACTCTATATAGCAGGCTTTAGGTTTACCCACTTCATTCCAACCAATTCAAATGTGCTCCTGTTTATGACTGAGTAATATTCCATTCAGTTCAGTTCAGTCACTCAATCGAGTCCATTTCTTTGTGACTCTATGAACTGCAGCACACCATGCCTCCCTGTCCACCACCAACTCCCAGAGTTCACTCAAACACAGGTCTATCGAACCGGTGATGCCATCTAGCCATCTCATCCTCTATCGTCCCCTTCTGCTCCTGCCCCCAATCCCTCTCAGCATCAGAATCTTTTCCAATGAGTCAACTTACTGTCCACCACCAACTCCCAGAGTTCACTCAAACACAGGTCTATCGAACCGGTGATGCCATCTAGCCATCTCATCCTCTATCGTCCCCTTCTGCTCCTGCCCCCAATCCCTCTCAGCATCAGAATCTTTTCCAATGAGTCAACTTTTCACATGAGGTGGCCAGAGTACTGGAGTTTCAGCTTTAGCATCATTCCTTCCAAAGAAATCCCAGGACTGATCTCCTTAGAATAGACTGGTTGGATCTCCTTGCAGTCCAAGGGACTCTCAAGAGTCTTCTCCAACACCACAGTTCAAAAGCATCAATTCTTTGGTGCTCAGCTTTCTTCACAGTCCAACTCTCATATCCATACATGATCACAGGAAAAACCATAGCCTTGACTAGATGGACCTTTGTTGGCAAAGTAATGTCTCTGCTTTTGAATATACTATCTAGGTTGGTCATAACTTCCTTCCAAGGAGTAAGTGTCTTTTAATTTCATGGCTGCAGTCACCATCTGCACTGATTTTGGAGCCCCCCAAAATAAGTCTGACACTGTTTCCACTATTTCCCCATCTATTTGCCATGAAGTGATGGGGCCAGATGCCATGATCTTCGTTTTCTGAATGTTGAGCTTTAAGCCAACTTTTTCACTCTCCTCTTTCACTTTCA
This sequence comes from Aepyceros melampus, assembly GCA_006408695.1. Classification (NCBI taxonomy): domain Eukaryota; kingdom Metazoa; phylum Chordata; class Mammalia; order Artiodactyla; family Bovidae; genus Aepyceros; species Aepyceros melampus. The sequence goes on from SJXQ01008464.1 coordinate 19,127, forward strand.
TCAAGAGGCTTTTCAGTTCCTCTTCACTTTCTGCCATAAGGGTGGTGTCATCTGCATATCTGAGCATCTGTTGATGAACATTTAAATTGTTTCCATGCCCTTGTTGTTATAAATAGTGCTGCAGTGAACATTGGGGTACATGTATCTTTTTGAATTATGGTTTTCTCAGAGTATATGCCCAGTAGTGGGTTTGATGATTTTGACTGCTTCTTAATCTATGTACTGGGTTATTTCAGCAATTTTCAGCCCTTTCATATTTTTTTTCCTTTTCTAATGTTTTTTACCTTTTCTTTAGATTATTGCTTCTTTATTTAGTGACTATCTTTCAATGTTTCTTTTAGATTTAGTTTATTATTGCTGTATTTAAGTTTTTGCTTCTCTGAGAAATTTTTAGTTTCTTGTTGTATTCTAAATGGCAGTCTTACTAAGTAAAATATCCTATGTTGCATATTTTTCCATTTCAGGAATTTGAATATATCATGCTGCTCCCTTCAGGCCAGCAAAGTTCCCATACCAAAATCAGCTCAGAGTCTGATAGGGGTTCCCTTGTAACTGCTTTCTTCAAAATTTTCTCTTTAACTTTTGGCATTTTGATTTGATATGTCTTGGTGTGGCTCTGTTTGCATTCATCTTATTTGGTACTTTCTGTGCTTCCTATACTTGATTAACTGTTTTCTTTCTTTAGATTTGGGAAGTTTTCAGCCACAATTTCTTTTATATATATACATATGTATATATATATAATCCTCTTTTCTCTTCCTTCTCCTTCTGAAACCTCAATTGAGATGATTCATATTGTCCCATAGACATCATATGTTGCTTTATTTTTTTTTTTTTAGTTTGTCTTTCATCTACGGTTCTAATTAGATAATTTCAATTATTCTATTTTCCAGATCACTTATGTGTTCTGCATTATTTAGTCTGCTATTCATTGCTTTTAATTCAATGGCAACTGAGTTGTCTAATTTTGTTTGGTTTCTCTTTATAGTTTCTAGTCCCTTGGTACAGTGATCTGTATTTCTGTCAATAATCTTTCTTAATTTCACTAGAATTGTTATCACCTCCTCTTTGAATCAGAGATCTATTAGCCTAGAGAGGTCAGTTTCATGTTTTGCTCTTTTAGGAGATTTATCTTTAAAAAAAATTGGGAGAGCTTCCTTTGCTTTTCCATTTTACTTAAATTTCTTTGCCTCATGAATTTAGGAGAAACAGTTATCTGCTGTGGTCTTAAAAAAGGTGTTTTTATCTGGAAACCTCCCTATGTAGACTTTGTGAGTCTATATTTTTTGATGCTAGGGCTGTTTTTTGTGTGGATGCCTACTACATCTTCCCACAGTGTTGCTGGCCATTGCTCCTTGATACTGGAGGAGTAAATGGCACCCCACTCCAGTACTCTTGCCTGGAAAATCCCATGGACGGAGGCGCCTGGTAGGCTGCAGTCCATGGGGTCACTAAGAGTCGGACACGACTGAATGAATTCACTTTCACTTTTCACTTTCATTCACTGGAGAAGGAAATGGCAACCCACTCCAGTGTTCTTGCCTGGAGAATCTCAGGGACAGGGGAGCTTAGTGGGCTTCAGTCCATGGGGTCGCTATGAGTTGGACACGACTGAATGATTCATTTCCAATTTTCACTTTCATGCACTGGAGAAGGAAATGGCAATCCACTCCAGTGTTCTTGCCTGGAGAACCTCAGGGACAGGGGAGCTTGATGGGCTGCAGTCTATGGGGTCACATAGAGTTGGACACGCCTGAAGCGACTTAGCCACCGCAGCAGCAGCAGCTCCTTGATGCGGAGTGTGATTGGTGTTATGGTGACCAGCAACTGCAATGAAGGTTGGTTGGGGGCTACTCTTTGATCTGTGGCTGCCACAGTCCTGTTGGAGGCAAGGTCTGTTCTCCAGTTGTTAGAGTAAAACCCCTGAGAATCAGGTTCTGGGCAGTTCTGTTGCCCTTAAATGTGTGGTCTGTCCACAAGGAAGTGAGAGCTGAAGCAAGGAGGCCCATGTAGTCACAGTGAACCCATCTCACCATCCTTGTAGGCATCCTTGGTTGCATCTCTTTCTCCATTGTGTTAGTCCCAAACCTAGGCTGATGCTGGGGGCTGGGGGTTGTGGCTGCAGAAATCAAGGTGGACGTGCTGTCACCCAAAACCTGGACTGCCTCCATGATAGAACTTTCCAGAACCTGTCAGCTCCAAGCTAGGAGGAGAGGTAGGCAAGACAGGAGCACTTCTGCTGGGGAAGGAACTGCTGCTTACTTCTCTTCAGAGGCTATCCATTGGGTACTATGATTCTCTGACACTGCCCACCACACATTGTGCACAACAGAGTCCCCTGCTGCTGGACCTGCCCCTGGATCTGCCCCTGCTAGAGAGCACTGTTAATGTGCTCTGATATCAGCCCACCCTTGCTTTGTAGGCCCTCATAAAACCCACACCACCAGAGTCACAATCCACCATGAGCATGCATGCTGACATGCATAGGGCTCTTACAGTAGATCTGCTCCCTGCCTTGCATGCACTGACATCAGGGCTTCTAAGGTGGACCCATCACCCTCCCTGTGTACACTAACAGCGGAGGCCCAGACCAAGCTGTCTATATACAGCTGGACAAAGTCCTCTCCCAGGGCTTGTGCTTGAAGCCTAAGGTTCATCACCTAGTTGCTGAATATACTAGAAGCCCCACCTAGTGTGTGTTTCAGGCTAGGAAGTACAGTGACCTGGCAGTAGTCAGTGCTAGTCTCTCTCTCTATCCTGATTGCTATCAAGTCAGTGCACGTGCATATTCCTCATGAGTAGATTCCAAGTCCCTCTAACTCCCTCTTTCCTGGTGGACCTCTCAGTGAGCAAAGGTGGTTCCCAGAGCAAGGGAACCTTTTCTCTTTCAGCTCCCTCTGAGAGCTACCAGTCCCATCCCAATGCTTTATTCTCTTTTCTTTTTTTCTCATACTAGTTGGTTACATGGGGATCTTTCTTGCAGCTTTGGTTATATAAGAGATTTTCTACCAGATATCAGTGAGAATTCTTCCACATGTAGATGTGTTTTGTTGTGTTTTTAGAGGGAGGCAAGCTGCATATCCTTCTACTCCTCTCTCTTGATCTCCCCTGATAGGAGTCTTTGAATTGCTTTGCTCCTAGTTCAAAATAGCATGAAATGACAGAGTAGAGGGAGCACTTTGGTTTTTCAGGACCCTGATAGTGCTGTTTTTAAGTCTTTTCAATAACGCAGAGTTATAAAAATCATTAAGGACAAACAGAAAACAATGTGGAAAGTTGTTATAAAATGAACAGAGAAACAGCAAATAAACCAAGACTGTTGAGTAAAAGAGAATAAAAGAAATTTAAAGTTCTCTATTTAGCAGTCAAACTGCAAACTGTCACAGTCAGTTTTGTTCTTACTGGTTAAATCAAGTATTAATGTGTTCACATTAAATAAATGAATACTCAAGTAATAGATGTTGGCATTTAAAGGGTAATCACTTCAAATTTGTGGAGCCCACAAATTTAGACAATCAAGCTTCCTCTGAAGTCCAAAGTCCTTGTCTAGCTCACCAGCAAGGCAACTGAAGTCATGGCTAACTATACAATGAACAATCTGCCGCTAAATTTTTACATTTTCTCTATCATCAGACAGAAAACATTTTGGATAATTCGGGTTTTTTTTTATCTTATCACCATAGTAAGATTTTTTTGTTTGTTTTTGAAATATAGAAAATTGTAGCACAGAAATCTTCCTTCTGGTGATTGGTAAATGGAATTATATTGGACTTTTCTTTAGGAGTTATTGACAAATCAAAAGCATATCTATAATGTTTTTCTGGACTTATCATTTGAACTTTATAATCAACTGTACCAGTTAGCATATAAATCAAAGAAAACAATCTACTCAGGGACTCTTCTTTGAGACAAAAACTACTTCCTGCATTGGTTAGGGTCATTAAGAATATTATCACCTCTTAAGCCAGAAATCTAGAGGAGTGAATCAATATGTCCTAACGTATTGGTTAATGATGCCTTTGTATTACCAGTTACCAGCAAAGCCCATCACATTTAAATGAACAGTCTTGGATTAAATGTTAGTGTGGATATAACCATCCCTTCATAGCTTCATATATATTCTTTATGAAAACAGTATTTTGTAAAATAAATAAAGTGAAGTCGCTCAGTCGTGTCCGACTATTTGCGACCCCATGGGCTGTAGCCTACAATGCTCCTCTGTCTGTGGGATTTTCCAAGCAAGAGTACTGGAGTGGGTTGCCATTTCCCTACTCCAGAGGATCTTCCTGACCCAGGGATTGAACCCAGGTCTCCTGCACTGTAGGCAGACGCTTTCCCGTCTGAGCCACCAGGGAAGTCCACAAAAATAAGTGACTAAATCAATGGCTTCACTATGGCATAGAGCTATCATTGAATATAAATCTTTTGTAATTTGTGTTATGTGTCATATTTTCATATATGGTATAGTTAGAAAGTTTTATTCAAAATTTAATATTACCTCCCATTAATGTATAACACTGGTCTGGTCACCAGAAAAACAGATAAATCTCAATTGAGGGGCATTTTGCAAAATATCTGACCAAACTTCCTCAAAACTCTGTTAAGTTCATCAAGGGAGAAGTAGGAGAAAATGTCACCATCCAGAAAGCTTAAAAAAAGTGACAACTAAACGCAATGTAGTATCTTCATGATATCCTGCAACTGGAAAACAAAACATTTATTGGAAAAAAATGAAAAAATAAATGGTGTTTAATTAAGAGTAATGAACCAATGTTGATTCTTTAATTGTGACAAATATACTACAGTTAACATATCAGATATCCAATATGACATAAGATGTTAATAGAATGAGTGAGGTGTGTATGAGGGTGAGGGTGAGGGTGAGGGTGAAGTCGCTCAGTCGTGTCCGACTCTTTGCGACCCCGTGGACTGTAACGTACTAGGCTTCTCCGTCCATGGGATTCTCCAGGCAAAAATACTGGAGTGGCTTGCCATTTCCTTCTCCAGGGGATCTTCCCAACCCAGGGATCAAACCCAGGTCTCCCACATTGGAGGCAGATGCTTTAACCTCTGAGCCACCAGGGAAACTCTTAAAACTTTTCTGTAAATTTTAAACTATTCTAAAATAAAGGTGTAATTAAAAATAAATCTGAGTATTGAAACTCATGTCTGAAATACAACTTTTTGCCAAACCACTAAAAAGCATAAAATTAATGACTTTTAATGAAATAATTTAGAATGAATTCCTTGTTTATTTTACACTATACTATTATACTACTGCTGCTGCTATTATAAGCATAGTACAAATTCAGTAAATCAGCCAACTCCCATTTGGAATTTATTTTTATTAATCAGTAAATTTTAATATACATATATATATGAAATTTTACTGACAAACAAAATATAATTGGGAAGCTCTCTTAAGCAAAATAAAATATAAAAGTAATTTAAAAATTAATCATAACACCTCATCAGTTTTGTGCATGAACATTCAACCTGTGTTAAATTGAGTAAAATACCAGCTACTTAGACTCTGACAGAAGGTCAAATTAAGTGAATAATTTGAGTTATTTTTGAGAAAAAATGGCTATATTATTTTAAGTAATTACAGTAACAATCTAACAAGTTAGTTCATAAGTTGATTCCTCGAAGAAACTCTCAATTGACACATTACTGAACAGAGAACAATAAGTTTGTAATCCCCAATCAATTATTCATATGTTACCAGTTTTTCAGCAATATTTCAATTACTTCATTTCTAAAGAATACTTTTCTCTATAATCTACCATTTTGTGACAAGTTAAATTAGTTGTTTAGTCTCTTAAGTTGTGTCCCGCTCTTTCGTGACCCCATGGGCTGTAGCCCAGCAAGATCCTTTGTCCATAGGATTTCCCAGGCAAGAATACTGGAGTGGGTTGACATTTCCTTCTCCAGGGGATCTTCCTTCTCCAGGGATTGAGCTCTTGTCTCCTGGTTGGCAGGCAGATTCTTTAACACTGAGCTACCTGGGAAGCCCTAACAAATTTTAAGTCAAGATAATAAAATAATCAAATTATTTTAGATTTTAAACAATGATCATTTTTAATATTGTCTTGGAACATAAATGACTTTATATCTTCTACATAAATAATAGTACTTTTTGAATCTTATTATTTTCTACATTAAATATAGCACTTGATAAGATGATCAGAAATAAGATCATATTAAAAGCATGAAACTGTTAAGTGAGAAGTCAAAATACTGAAATAATCTTAATTTATTTTTCTCATTTTAACATATTCCCCTCCCATGTCCACAGTCAGTACTTGTTAAGTCAAGAAGATCTGCTTTTCTTCAATATAATTTGAGAACATGTTAAATGAGTGTGTGAGTGAATAATTTAAACTTGAAATGACACTAAAAACTCCCCAAATACATTACTAATGGCTGAATAGGATTACTCTAATACTCTTATAAGGCTTCCCATTTAAAAACCCATTAAGCTTGTAAGTAGTAGTGACAAAAGTGGCAAGAGAAAAACCAAATATTTTAGCAATCGGAGATGTTTTATCTTCAGAGGATATATCAATAAGCAATTTTGGTTATTATATAGAATGTAAGAACTTTTAAAAATCAAATATTGCTCATGTGTTAGTAATGTTATCTGTATTAATGTTTTTACATTATTAACAAATATGTCTCTAAAAATATGAGAAAACAGGGATACCCTCAAGTGTAAAATCCCAAGGGTCAAGCAAAACGTTGTAATTACAACAGTGCCTGATTTTCCTAACACAGAGCATGATGGGTAAAGAAAGAATGTTTATTACTTTGTTGTTCAGTCACTAAGTCATGTGTGACTGTTTGTGACCCAATGATCTGTAGGATACCAGACTTTCTTGTCTTTCACTATCTCCCAGAGTTTGCTCAAACTCATGTTCATTGAGTCAGTGGTGCCATCCAGCTATCTCATCCTCTGTAATCCCCTTCTCCTTCTGCCTTCAGTCTTTCCCAGCATCAGGGTCTTTTCCAATGAGTCAGCTCTTAGCATCAGGTGGTCAAAGTATTAGAGCTTTAGCTTCAACATCAGTCCTTCCAATGAATATTCAGGGTTGATTTTCATTAGGATTGACTAGTTTAATCTCCTTGCAGTCCAAGGGACTCTCAAGAGTCTTCTCTAGCACCACAGTTCAAAAGCATCAGTCCTTTGTTGCTCAGCCTTCTTTGTGTTCCAACTCTCACATCCATACATGACTACTGGAAAAACTATAGTTTTGATGATATGGATCTTTGTTGGCAAAGTTATGTCTCTGCTTTTTAATATACTGTCTAGGTTTGTCATAGTTTTTCTTCCAAGGAGCAAGTGTCTTTTAAATTCATAGCTGCAGTCACTATCTGCAATGATTTTGGAGCCCCAAATAAAATCTGTCACTGTTTCCTCTTTTTCTCCATCTACTTTCCATGAAGTGATGAGACCAGATCCCATGATCTTCTTTTTTTGAATGCTGAATTTTAAGCCAGCTTTTTCACTCTCCTCTTTCACCCTCATCTTTTGAAATTTTGGTATTCTTTAGTATGTTTAACAAATTACATCAGGGCCACCATGGAAGCCCATAACAAATGAACAAGTTACCTCACAATTTAGTAGCTTAAACAAACAAGCATTTCTTATCTCATACACTTTCTGAGAGTCAGTGACTTGAGAGTGGCTTAACTGGGTCGTCTGGCTCATAATCTCTCCCAAGGTTGAAGTTAAGCTGCTGATGGGGCTTGCTCACCTCAAGGTTCAACCATAGCTGAGGAACTCACTTCTAAGCTCAGTCACCTAACTGTTGGCAGAAGACTGTCATGCCTTGACATGCTGGTCTCTCTATCAGGTTGCTCCCAATCAGGTTTCCCTAGAGTGAGTGATCCAAGTACAAGTGGGAGCAGGTGAGCAAGAAAAAGCCCAAATTGGGATTCCATAGTCTTTTATGGTCTAATCTCAAAAATAGAAGATCATCATTTTTTCTCATAATCATTTGGTCACACAGACCAATCCTGGTACAAAGTGGGAGGAAACTGCAAATTTATAAATACCAGGACAGGAACATCAGCAGAGGTCTTCTTGAAGGCTGGTTACTATAGCAACTCATTCTCCTTTTAAGTATGTGCAGTCCTTTTTGAGTGTGTAGAGTGACCATCCATATATTGCTGAGATCTATTATAACCTTTGGGTTTAAAATGATAGGCAACACTCACAAAAACCAGAACATTATTGTAGAAGTTGATAAAATGACAACACCAAAACACTAACAATTAGTTCTCCTTCCTGCATTCTAAAGTCACTGATAGTCTGTTTTATCTATTCAATGTAATTTTATGTAAAATAGCTCCCATTTAAAGGTAGTCTACTGGTACGTATTGAGGTAAACAGACATATGGTAAGCATTTTTAGATTGCTTGGTTTTGTTGTTGTTTTCTATTATATTAGAAGTTTTGAATTACATAATTGAATGGGCCAGCTTTCTTGATATTATCAGCTAAATAATTATTTTGAAGTCAAAGTTATGGTTTTTCCAGTAGTCATGTATGGATGTAAGAGTTGGACCATAAAGAAAGCTGAGCACCAAAGAATTGATGCTTTTGAACTGTAATATTGGAGAAGACTCTTGAGAGTTCCTTGGACAGCAAAGAGATTGAATCAGTCAATTTTGAAGGAAATCAGTCCTGAATATTCATTGGAAGGACTGATACTTCATCCACCTGATGCAAAGAACTGACTCCTTAGAAAAGATCTTGAAAGATCTAGGAAGATTGAAGGCAGGAGAAGAAAGGAATGACAGAGGATGAGACAGTTGGATGGCATCGCCGACTCAATGGACATGAGTTTGAGGAAGCTCCGGGAGTTGGTGATGGACAGGGAGGCCTGGTGTGCTGCAGTCCATGGGGTCACAAAGAGTGGGACATGACTGAGAGACTGAACTGAACTGAAATGAATGGATTGAAATACATACTATTTTTTTTTAAAGTGTAATAGTAATTCAACAGTAGAATCACATTGTTTTAGGCAGAAAAAATATGTTTCTTTTAAATATAAGTTTTTGCAAATACTGTCCTACACAGTGACAGAGAGCAGTTAATTCTGAACTAAAATTCCCCTTAGCCATTTAATCCTGGTCTACTTTTCAAAGCATTACTCTAAAAAATGCTGCATGGTGTAATCTTTATGAGTTGAGAAGGTCAGTTCTGAAGCTAACCAAAATAAATAAATCGCAAAGATCTGTGCAATTACAATAGCAATTTTTGAATGAAAGAAATACAACAACCTTTTCCATTCTAACGTTTCCAAAATCTGTTCTTTCCTATATTGCTCTGTTGCACCAGTGCACTGACTATCGCTATGGGGAATTTTAAAAAAATAGTTATGAGCTGTTTCAAGAATTCAATAACCTGGCAACCCGCAGTTCATGACAGTTAGAGCCAGACTAATCATTTTGGAAATCATTTGGATATCATTTTATAATACCAGTGAGAGTAAAAGTGGCAAATTATTTAGCTGTATATTGTGTTAATTCCATAATTAAGTAATTGGACTTGGAACAAACAGTTTACTACTTCCGCTTTAATTAACATTTCACTATATAACTATAATACTCACTAAAAGCACTATCTTTTGCAGTAGAGAGCCAATTATGATATGCATTATTGTAAGTAATAAAATGTTTTACTAATCAAACATTTATGTGGTTCAGACATTTTTATGCAATGGCAATTATAAGAAAAGGAATCAGGTTACCAGTGACAAATGTTTTTAATTAGAGTTGAACATGTCCGATGAGTCATATTTTGTGTTCCTACTTAAAATATTATTTCCTTAGAGAAATCTAGATTACTTTTAAAATTCATTTAAATATTTTAAGGTTCTAGCTAAGAAATGTTATTCATATGTGGTACTATTTTATGATGACATGGTTTTATTACTAATACAAATTAAAGTACTGAAGTTATTCATTTGGTGGGCAAATTTATTTATAAACAAAGTTTTTATAAGCATAAAGAATTATAAAATATTATGAAATCTGATTTGCATTTTAAATTTAGAGCATCCCTTGGTTTAGGTTACTTACACAACAAATATATCACTAAAGGTCTCATAAATAATATAAAAAAGAGTAATCTTTTCCTTATTGAATTAATATTTGGCTCAATCCACACAGATAAAAATCCTCAAATATTTCAGGTTTTCAGATATATGATTGTAGCTAAATATTTTGATTACTGAAATATTTCATAATCAAATTTTTCATAGGATATTATGTTAGTTGATAAAATAGCTATTCTATACTTATCTATTTTCTGGAAGTATTAATGTGAGATTGGTATTAATTATCCCTTAAGCATATGGTAAAATTTACCAGTGAAGCCAGCTGGGGCCAAAGTTGTGAGAAGTACTATCATTACAAATTTAATGATTAATATTGTTTAGATGTCAGTTCTCAACAAATTCATTCATAGATTTAATTCAGTCACAATGAGGTAGTTGTTGTTGTTCATTCAGAGTCACTCTTTGTGACCTCATTGACTGCACCATGCCAGGGTTTCCTGTCCATCACTATTTCCTGGACTTTGTTTAAACTCATGTCCATTGAGTCCATGATGCCATCCAACCGTCTCATCCTCTGCTGCCTTCTTCTCCTTTTACTTTCAATTTTTCCCAACATCAGGGTCATTTCCAATAAGTCTGCTCTTCTCATCAGGTGGCCAAAGTATTGGAGTTTCAGTTTCAGCATTAGTCCTTCCAATGAATACTTAGGGTTGATTTCCTTTAAGATGGACTGCTTTGATTTGCTTGCAGGATCTAAGAGTTCTCTCAAGTTTATAAGAGCATGAATTATTCAGTGCTGTACTTATGGGAAAACCATAGCTTTAATTATACAGACCTTTCTTGGAAAAGTTGTGTCTCTGCTTTTGAATATGCTGTCTAGATTTGCCTTTTTTTTTTTTCAAGGAAAAAATGTTTTAATTTCATGGCTGAAGTCACTGTCAGCAGTGATTTTGGAGCCCAAGACAATAAAATCTGTCACCATTTTTATTTTTTCCCCACCTATTTGCCATGAAGTGATGAGACAAGATGCAATGATTTTAGTTTTCAGAATGTTTAGTTTTAAGCCAGATATTTATTTCTCCTCTTTCATCTTTATCAAGGAGCTCTTTAGTTCATCTTTGCTTTCTGGCATTAGGATGATGGCATCAGCATATCTGAGGTTGTTGATACTTCTCCAGCAATCTTGATTCCAGCTGATGATTCATCAAGCCTGAAATTTCGCATGATATACTCTGTGTATAAGTTACATAAGCAGAATTACAATATACAGCCTTGACATACTCTTTCTCAATTTTGAACCAATCCATTGTTCCATGTCTGGTTCTAAATGTTGCTTCTTGGCCTGCATACAGGTTTCTCAGGAGACACGTAAAGTGGTCTGGTATTCCCTTCTCTTTGAGAATTTTCCATAGTTTGTTGCTATCCACATAGTCAAGGGCTTTGGCACAGCCAATGAAGAAGAACTAAATGCTATCTTTTTTTTTTTTTTTTTCCTGGAATTATCTTGCTTTTTCTGTGATCCAAAGGATGTTGGCAGTTTGAGCACTGATTCCTCTGCCTTTTGTAATCCCACTTGTACTTCTGGAAGTTCTGAGTTCACCCACTGCTCAAACCTAGTTTGAAGAATTTTGAGCATTACCTTGCTAACATGTGGAATGAGTACAACTGTATGGTAGTTGGAACATTTGTTGACATTGCCCTTATTTGGGATTGGAATGAAAATGGACCTCTTCCAATCCTTTGACCCCTGGTAAGTTTTCTAAATTTGCTGGATATAGGTGGCTCAGCCTTGACGTACTCTTTTTCCTATTTGGAACGAGTCTGTTGTTCCATTTCCACTTCTAACTGCTTCTTCCTGACCTGCATACAGATTTCTCAAGAGGCAGGTCAAGTGGTCTGGTATTTCCATCTCTCTCAGAATTTTCCACAGTTTATTGTGATCCACACAGTCAAAGGCTTTGGCATAGTCAATAAAGCAGAAAGAGATGTTTTTCTGGAACTCTCTTGCTTTTTCCATGCTCCAGCGGATGTTGACAGTTTGATTTCTGGTTCCTCTGCCTTTTCTAAAACCAGCTTGAACATCAGGAAGTTCATGGTTCATGTATTAGGAAAAGGAGTATATCAAGGCTGTATATTGTCACCCTGCTTATTTAACTTCTATGCAGAGTACATTATGAGAAATGCTGGACTGGAAGAAAAACAAGCTGGAATCAAGATTGCTGGGAGAAATATCAATAACCTCAGATATGCATATGACACCACCCTTATGGCAGAAAGTGAAGAGGAACTAAAAAGCCTCTTGATGAAAGTGAAAGAGGAGAGTGAAACAGTTGACTTAAAGATCAACATTCAAAAAACTAACATGGCCTCTTGTCCCATCACTTCATGGGAAATGGGGAAACAGTGGAAACAGTGTCAGACTTTATTTTGGGGGGGGGGCTCCGAAATCACTGCAGATGGTGATTGTAGCCATGAAAGTAAAAGATGCTTATTCCTTGGAAGGAAAGATATGACCACCCTAGACAGCATATTCAAAAGCAGAGACATTACTTTGCCGACTAAGGTTTGTCTAGTCAAGGCTATGGTTTTTCCAGTAGTCATGTATGGATGTGAGAGTTGGACTGTGAAGAAGGCTAAGCGCCAAAGAATTGATGCTTTTGAACTGTGGTGTTGGAGAAGACTCTTGAGAGTCCCTTGGACTGCAAGGAGACTCAACGAGTCCATTCTGAAGGAGATCAGTCCTGGGATTTCTTTGGAAAAAATTATGCTAAAGCTGAAACTCCAGTACTTTGGCACCTCATGTAAAGAGTTGACTCGTTGGAAAAGACTCTGATGCTGGGAGGGATCGGGGACAGAAGGGAAGGGGACAATAGATGATGAGATGGCTGGATGGCATCACTGACTCGATGGACGTGAATCTGAGTGAACTCCGGGAGTTGGTGATGGACAGGGAGGCCTGGTGTGCTGTGATTCATGGGGTCGCAGAGTCAGACACGACTGAGTGACTGAACTGAGGTGGCTCAGATGGTAAAGAATTTGCCTGCAATACAGGAGACTTGAGTTCAATCCCTGGGTCAGGAAGATCCCCTAGAGAAAGGAATGACAACCCACTCCAGTATTCTTGCCTGGGAAATATCATTGTCAGAGGAACCTGGTGGGCTAAAGTCCATGGAGTTGCAAAGAGTTGGACTTCACTTCACTTCACTTCAAGCAATTGAAACTTTAACAGCTCTATCTTTTAGGATTATAAAGAGTTCCGCTGAAATTCCATCACCTCCACTAGCTTTGTTCGTAGTGATGCTTCCTAAGGCCTACTTCACTTCACACTCCAGGATGTGCTCTAGGTAAGTGATCACACCATTGTGGTTTTCTGGGTCATTAATCTTTTCTGTACATTTCTTCAATGTATTACTGCCATTTCTTCTTAATCTCTTCTGCTTCTGTTAGATCTTTCCATTTTTGTCCTTTATTATGCCGATCTTTGCATGAAATATTCCCTTGGTATCTCCAATTTTCTTGCAGAGATCTCTAAGTCTTTCCCATTTTATTGTTTTCCTCTGTTTCTTTGCATTGTTTACTTAAGAAGCTTTTCTTATCTCTTTTTGCTATTCTTTGGAACTTTGTATTCAGTTGGGCGTATCTTTCCCTTTCTCCTTTACTTTTTGATTCTCTTCTTTTCTCATCTATTTGTAAGGCCTCCTCAGACTGCCATTTTGCCTTTTTGCATTTCTTTCTCTTAGGCATTTTGGTCACCACCTCCTGTATAGGGTTACAAACCTCTGTCCATAATTCCTCAAGCACTTTGTCAGATCTGATTAATCAGATCTAAACTTTTGAATATGTCTCTTGCACTGTATATTCATAAGGGAATTGATTTAGGTAACATCTGAATGATCTAGTAATTTTGCCTACTTTCTTCAATTTAAGTCTGAATTTTGCAATAAGGAATTCATGATCTGAGCCACAGTTAGTTCCTTATCTCATTTTTGCTGACTGTTCAGAGCTTCTCCATTTTCAACTACAAAGAATATGATCAATCTGATTTCAGTGTTGACAATCTGTTGATATCCATGTGTAGGGTCATCTATTGTGTTGTTGGAAGAGTTTGTAATGACCGGTGTGTTCTCTTTGTAAAACCCTGTTAGGTTTTACCCTGCTTCACTTTGTACTCTAAGGTCAGACTTGCCTGTTACTCCAGGTATCTCTTGACTTCCTACGTTTGCATTCCAATCCCCCAGGATGAAAAGGAAGTGTTTTATTGGTGTTAGTTCTAGGTCTTGTAGGTCTTCACAGAACCATTCAACTTCAGCTTCTTCAGCATTAGTGATTGGGGGTAGACTTGGATTACTGTGATATAGAATTGTTTGCCTTGGAAACAAACCAATATTATTCTGTCATTTTTGAGATTGCAACCAAGCACTGCATTTCTGACTCTTTTCTTAATGGTGACAGCTACTCCATTTCTTCTAAGGGATTCTTGCCCACAGTAATATAGGTATAATGGTTATTTGAATTAAATTTACCCATTCCCATCCATTTTAGTATCAGTTCAGCTCAGTTCAGTCACTCAGTCATGTCCAACTCTTTGCAACCCCATAAATTGTAGGACTCCAGGCTTCCCTGTCCATTACCAACTCCTGGAGTTCACTCAAACTCATGTCCATCAAGTTGATGATGCCATCCACCCATCTCATCCTCTGTCGCTCCTTCTCCTCCTGCCCCCAGTTCCTCCCAGTATCAGAGTCTTTTCCAATGAGTCAACTCTTCACATGAGGTGGCCATAGTATTAGAATCTCAGCTTTAGCATCAGTCTATCCAATGAACACCCAGGACTGATCCCTTTAGAACGGACTGGTTGGGTCTCCTTGCAGTCCAAGGGACTCTCAAGAGTCTTCTCCAACACCACAGTTCAAAACCATCAATTCTTCAGCACTCAGCTTTCTTCACAGTCCAACTTTCACATCCATACTTGACCACTGGAAAAACCATGGCCTTGACTAGATGGACATTTGTTGGCAAAGTTATGTCTCTGCTTTTGAATATGCTATCTAGGTTGGTCTTATCTTTCCTTCCAAGGAGTAAGCGCCTTTTAATTTCATGGCTGCAGTCACCATCTGCAGTGATTTTGGAGCCCCCAAAATTAAAGTCTGACACTATTTCTACTGTTTCCCCTTCTATTTCCCATGAAGTGATGGGCCCAGATGCCATGACCTTCGTTTTCGGAATGTTGAGCTTTAAGCCAACATTTTTACTCTCTTCTTTCACTTTCATCAAGAGGCTCTTTAGTTCTTCTTTACTTTCTGCCATAAAGGTGGGGTCATCTGCATATCTGAGGTTATTGATATTTCTCCCAGCAATCTTGATTCCAGCTTGTGCTTCTTCCAGCCCAGCGTTTCTCATGATATACTCTGGATATAAGTTAAATAAGGCAGGGTGACAATATACAGCCTTGACGTACTCCTTTTTCTATTTGGAAGCAGTCTGTAGGTCCATGTCCAGTTCTAAGTGTTGCTTCCTGACCTGCATATAGGTTTCTCAAGAGGCAGGTCAGGTGGTCTGGTATTCCCATCTCTTTCAGAGTTTTCCACAGTTTATAGTGATCCACACAGTCAAAAGCTTTGGCATAGTCAATAAAGCAGAAGTAGATGTTTTTCTGGAACTCTCTTGCTTTTTCCATGATCCAGCAGATGTTGGCAATTTGATCTGTTTTTCCTCTGCCTTTTCTAAAACCACCTTGAACATCTGGAAGTTCGCAGTTCACATATTGCTGAAGTCTGGCTTGGAGAATTGTGAGCATTACTTTAGTAGCGTGTGAGATGAGTTCAATTTTGTGGTAGTTAGAGCATTCTTTGGCATTGCCTTCTTTGGGATTGGAATGACTCCTAAAATGTTGATGTTCACTCCTGCCATCTCCTGTTTGACCACATCTAATTTACCTTAATTCAGAGACCTAACATTCCATATTTTTATGCAATATTTTTCTTTTTAAAAAATTAATTAATTTATTTTAATTGGAGGCTAGTTACTTTACAATATTGTAGTGGTTTTTGCCATACATTCACATGAATCAGTCATAGGTGTACAGGTGTCCCACATCCTGAAACCCCCTGTCACCTCCCTCCCCATCGCATCCCTCATGGTTGTCTGAGTGCACCGGCCCTATGCGCCCTCTCTCATGCATCAAACCTGGACTGGCGATGTATTTCACATATGGTAATATACAGATTTCAGTGTTGTTCTCTCACATTATCCCACCCTGCATGCTCCCACAGAGTCGATAAGTCTGTTCTTTACACCTGTGTCTCTTTTGCTGATTCACATATAGGGTCATGATTACCATCTTTCTAAATTCCATATATAGGTGTTAATATATGTATTGGTATTTTTCTTTCTGACTTAATTCACTCTGTATAATATGCTCCAGTTTCATCCACCTCATTAGAACTGATTCAAATGTATTCTTTTTAATGTATGAGTAATACTCCATTGTGTATATGTACCACAGCTTTCTTATCCATTCATCTGCTGATGGACATCTAGGTTGCTTCCATGTCCTAGCTATTGTAAACAGTGCTGTGATGAACATTGGGGTACACATGTCTTTTTCAATTCTGATTTCATCAGTGTATATGCCTAGCAGTGGGATTGCTGGGTACTATGACAGTCTATTTCCAGTTTCTTAAGGATCTCCACCGCAGAAGGCAATGGCACCCCACTCCAGTACTCTTGCCTGGAAAATCCCATGGACAGAGGAGCTTGGTGGGCTGCCGTGGATGGGGTCGCATAGAGTCAGATATGACTGAAACGACTTAGCAGCAGCAAGGATCTCCACACTTGTTCTCCATAGTGGCTGTACTATTTTGCATTCCAACCAACAGTGTAGAGTGTTCCCTTTTCTCCACACCCTCTCCACTTATTGCTTGTAGACTTTTGGATATAGCAGCCATTCTAACTGGCATGAAATGGTACCTCTTTGTGGTTTTGATTTCCATTTCTCTGATAATAAGTGATGTTGACCATCTTTTCATGTGTTTGTTAGCCATCTGTATATCTTCTTTGGAGAAATGTCTGTTTAGTTCTTTGGTCTACTTTTTGATTGGGTCACTTATTTTTCTGGAATTGAGCTGCAGAAGTTGCTTGTATATTTTTGAAATGAATTCTTTGTTCATTGCTTCATTTACTATTATTTTCTCCCATTCTGAAACTGTCTTTTCACATTGCTTACAGTTTTCTTTGTTGTGCAGAAGCTTTTAAGTTTAATTAATTAAGTTTAAGTTTAATTGGGTCCCCTTTGTTTATTTTTGCTTTTATTTCCATTACTCTGGGAGGTGAGTCATAGAGGATCTTGCTGTGATTTATGTCAGAGATTGTTTTGCTTATGTTTTTCCTTTAGGAGTCTTATAGTTTCTGGTCTTACATTTAGATCTCCAATACATTTTGAGTTTATTTTTGTATATGTTGTTAGAAAGTATCTGAGTTTCATTCTTTTACAAGTGGTTGACTAGTTTTCCCAGCACCACTTGTTAAAGAGATTGTCTTTTCTCCATTGTATATTCTTGCCTCCTTTGTCAAAGATAAGGTGTCCATAGGTGTGTGGATTTATCTCCGTGCTTTCTATTTTGTTCCATTGATCTATATGTCTGTCTTTGTGCTAGTACCATACTGTCTTGATTACTGTAGCTTTTTAGTATAGTCTGAAGTCAGGCAGGTTGCTTCGTCCAGTTCCATTCTTCTTTCTCAAGATTGCTTTGGCTATTCGAGGTTTTTTGTATTTCCATACAAATTGTGAAGTTATTTCTCCTAGTTCTCTGAAAACTACCATTGATAGCATATTCCTATGCAATATTTTTTCTTTATAGCATCAGAGTTTACTTCACAGCAGACACAGCCACAACTGAGCATTGTTTTGCTTTGGTCAGCCTCTTCATTCTTTCTGGAACTATTTCTCTGCTCTTCCTCAGTAGCATATTAAACACCTACCAACCTGAAGGACACATCTTCCATAGTTATGTCTTTTTGCCTTTCATACTCTTGATGGGGTTCTCAAGGCAGGAATACTGAAATGGTTCGCCATTTACTTCTACAGTGGTCCATGTTTTTTCACTCTTCTCTACAATAACCTGCTCATCTTGGTGGCCCTGCACAACATGGTTCATATTTTCATTGAGTTACACAAGACTGTTATCCATGTGATAATTTTGGTTAATTTTCTGTGATTGTGTTTTTCATTCTGGAGGCCATGTTGCTGCAGTTCTTGCTTCTTCTCTGATGATTGAGGATAAGTAGCTTGTGCAAACTTCCTGATGGGAGGGACTGGCTACAGGGAAAACTGGATATGAAGATGGTTGAGTAGAAAGAATTGCACTCTTCTCCTGTGAGAACACCAAAATCACAACTAGCTTCTAAACAAGCATTGACAGGAATATGTTGGAACTCACCAAAATAAGATACCCCACATCCAAGGACAAAAGATAAGTAGCAACAAGATAGTAGGAAGGTCACAATCACATTAAAATCAAACACCATGAGCACCAGAGACTCTTTGAGAGCACAAACAAATCTTTGAGTGCACCAGGTCCCCGGGGAAAAGAACAGTGAGCCTCACAAGAGTCTGAGCTAGGCCTTCAGTCACAATATAAAACCAGAATTCTTATTTTTTATAAGTAGCCAAGGCAATAATATTTATATGAAAAATTAAAGGGCTTAGAATTTTTAAACAGTCTGGAAATGATGAATAGACTTGATTGTAAGAATTTCAATAAAGCTACATTGACCACTAGAGTGTGGTATCTATGTTAGGAAACAAACAAATCAATGAAATTAAAAAAAAAAAAAATCCAGGGATAATCTGACTTTTATTTTCAGCAAACATGCAAGGTAGTTCTGTGGCATTTATATGATAAAATAAATAATTCTCAAATCTTCTACATGTGAGACTCTAAAATTAAAGATGAATAATATGTGATATGCTTAACCCTAAACATTGAAACTATGAAAGTTCTAGAAGAACACATATCAAACAATATCTTCATGGTAAGAATTTTTAATGAGAATGTCTAAATCACTATGTATGAAGAAAATTTGCTAAATTCACTTCATTAATATTAAAACAACTGATCATCAAAAGTCACCATTAATAAAATGAAGTACCAGCTATGAAGTTGCAGAAATATTCATAGCATATATACCTCAGCAAGAACTATTATATAAAATTTATACTGAACACCCAGAAATCAATAATTAAAAGTCAAAACTTGAAACCAAATACATCAAAATATGGATACTTCATAGAAGAAAATGAAAGAATAGACAATAAGAAATTTACAAGATATGCAATATCATTATTCATGAAGAAAATGCAAACATAGTGAAATATCACCTACACTCAATAAAATAAAAGATACTGGCAAGATAAATTAGAAAATGACTTTAACTTCCCATTTTTCTCCTAAGAGTATTATATAATTGGAAGACTGTGGAATAATCTGGCAGTATTTTTTAAAAGTAAAATTAAAAATAACCTATTCTATAATCCATCCCTATGTGGTTTAGCCCAAAATAAAAATACAAATCAACAGAACAACTACTACAGAATGATTGTTGCAGATGTTCCTATAGCCAAAAATGGGAAATAAACCAAATGCCCAGCAAAAGGAAAATGGCAAAAGAAATTATACTGGGTGTAAATGCCAAAACCATAATCAAGTATAGCAGTATTATTCAAAAGAGACTGTGAAATAAGCTAAATGTCTCCTAATAGTCTATTACATAAACAAATTATGATTTAAATATGTGATGGACTACTATTATGCAGTAAAAAAAAATAGAATGCATTTTGGTGCATACAACTACATTAATTGGGAACAAACAGAAAAGAGCATGTACTATATGTCTGCATTTATTTGGAGATGAAGAGATAAAATTTTACCATGGTGTTAAAAAAAAATGAAAACCCTCTGGCCCCAGATTACTTATGATAATGAAAATTAACAGGAAGTTCCTGTAAAGGAAATACCTGGGTCAATGGAAATCTAAATCTTAATTAGGTTTTGATTATATTTATCTGAACTCATTGAATTATACACTTAAAAATGTGCACTTCAATGTATGCAAGTGTTTAACTAAAATAGAAGATTCATGAAATTATGTTTCCACTTAAAAATACTAACAAAGGAAATTAGTAACTACACTTTGTCAGAATTATATTACTTTGAAAGTGAAAGTGTTAGTCACTCAGTCATGTTTGACTCTTTGTGACCCCATGAACTGTAACCCCCCAGGCTCCTCTAGCCTCAGGATTCTCCAGGAAAGAATACTGGAGTGGGTTGCCATTTCCACCTCCAGGGAATCTTCCCAATCCAGGGATCCAACCTAGGTCTCCTGCATTGCAGGTGGATTATTTACCCACTGAGCCACCTGGTAATACTTTGCCATTAAATAAAAACAATTTAATCAGTTCCCTAAGTGTTCTCCAGAACCTGGAACACACAAAGAGATTCACAGAGTTGGGTAGAGAAGAAAAGGGGAAGGGGGGAGATAAAGGCGACTTGGTGGAGAAAAAGGAGAGTCAAAAGGGAGAGACAGCAATCAGGCCAGTGATCTTGCTCCCAAGTAAAAATGAGTACTGAAGATTGGGTTCTTAAAGGTACACAGTTGATAACAAATACCAAAAAGCAAAGATTAAAAATCTAGAGTAGAAATTAGATTCTCAAAAATACAATATTTAAAAAAGTCACAAAAATTATTATATATATATATGAAGTTTGCTTTAAAAATAGGGTCATTTTTTTTGCAAGGCAATAGTAGGTTATAAAAATGAAAATTAAAGGAGTAGTAGAGGACTTAAAAATGAAAACAAAATTTAATTTTAAAAATGATACTAGTAAAAATATATCTAGGAATTTTTCTGGATATATTGTGGACAGTGTGGGGTCAATTCATTTTCAGATAGTTCCTTGGTCCAGCTTGTATTCTCAAGGTCTATAGGCCCCTTTCTATGTAGTCAGTGCTAGCTATAACTACAGGGTTTTAATCTATTGCACCTGTACTTCCAAAGCGGTTTCCCCCTGTTTATTTTAGCTTCTTCTGTTTGCTGGTCTTTTCAGTGTCTAGTTTCTGCCCTGACACAGGAGGGCAGTGGTGGCCACTTTTTTAGGCTCACTTGTTCTGTTGTGTTGTGGGGAGGGAGGAACACTGGAAACAAATATCACTGGCGTGTGCTCACAGTGATTCAGCCACACTGGGTTTGCCCCCACTCAAGGCATGTGTGCTTTCTCAGTCTACACTGCTCAGGCTCTAGGTTGCTCTGCCAGGAACTGTCTGATGCTAGCCTTGGGTTGCATGCACTCCTCAGGTCTAAGCCGCTCAGGTTCAGGTTCTCGGGTACTCCACAAAGGGACAGACTTGGTTGGGCCCGCGTTTTGTGCCCGTCCCAGGTCCAAGCAGCTCAGGTGAACAGGTGCTTGGTGAGCACTGTTCCCCCCAGTTGAAGGCTGCGACTTATCACCTCCTCAGTCCCAGCCACTCAGTTTTCTGGGTGTACAATGGGCATGCATTCTCAGGTGTGACATGTGTCTCTTCTGGGGAGCTGATCTCTGGCTATGACCTTCCCGGCAGATGTCAACTGTCCAGAATCCCAAGAAGTCTGGTTAGCAATGAAGTCTGCTTGCAGTTAGGCATAGAATGTCTCTCTGGGGCCCCAGTTGCACTCTTCTGGCTCTGGCTGCCGTCGCCTGCCTGTCTCCAGCAGGGGATGAGCCAGTCCTTAGCTGGTGAGCTCTGCTCAGTCCTTTGTTCTGTGAGAGGGCCTGGCAGTGTCTTGCTGCTAAGTCACTTCAGTCGTGTCCGACTCTGTGTGACCCCATAGACGGCAGCCCACCAGGCTCCCTTGTCCCTGGGATTCTCCAGGCAAGAGTAATGGAGTGGGCTGCCATTGCCTTCTTCATAGATTAGGGCTTTTTGTGGGATAGCTATCCCACAGTCTGGGTAGCTACTCAAGCTAGCTCCTCAGATTGCCTTCGGGGCATTCAGGCTCAATCCTTACCGTAAGCAATGCAGGCCGCACCTCCCTGTCCAGCCCCTGCTTGCTAGTGGGGGATGCAAGCATCTGGGCTGCTGCTTTGCTGGGAGTTGCTGTTAGGCACGTAATCTGTGGGTTTTAATTATGCAGATGACATGATCCTCTACATAGAAAACCCTAAAGACTCCATCAGAAAATTACTAGAGCTAATCAATGAATATAGTAAAGTTGCAGAATATAAAATCAACACAGAGAAATCCCTTGCATTCTTATACAAAAACAATGAGAAAACAGAAAAAGAAATTAAGGAAACAATTCAATTCACCATTGCAACAAAAAGAATAAAATACTTAGTAATATATCTACTTAAAGAAACAAAAAGACCTATATATAGAAAACTATAAAACACTGGTGAAAGAAATCAAAGAGGATACAAATAGATGGAGAAATATACCGTGTTCATGGCTCAGAAAAATCAATATAGTGAAAATGAATATAGTACCCAAATCAATCTATAGATTCAATGCAATCCCTATCAAGCTACCAATGGTATTCTTCAGAGAACTAGAACAAATAATTTCACAATTTGTATGGAAACACAAAAAAACTTGAATAGCCAAAGTGATCTTGAGAAAGAAGAATGGAACTGGGGGAATTAACCTGTCTGACTTCACTTTAGTTCAGTTCAGTCACTCAGTCATGTCCCCATGACTTTGCAATCCCATGAATCATAGCACATCAGGCCTTCCTGTCCATCACCAACTCCCAGAGTTCACCCAGACTCATGTCCATCAAGTCAATGATACCATCCAGCCATCTCATCCTCTGTTGTTCCCTTCTCCTCCTGCCCCCAATTCCTCCCAGCATCAGAGTCTTTTCCAATGAGTCAACTCTTTGCATGAGGTGGCCAAAGTACTGGAGTTTCAGCTTTAGCATCATTTTTTCCAAAGAAATCCCATGGTTGATCTCCTTCAGAATGGATTGGTTGGCTCTCCTGCAGTCCAAGGGACTCTCAAGAGTCTTCTCCAACAACACAGTTCAAAAGCATCAGTTCTTCGGTGCTCAGCCTTCTTCATAGTCCAACTCTCACATCCATACATGACCACAGGAGAAACCATAGCTTTGACTAGATGGAACTTAGTCGACAAAGTAATGTCTCTGCTTCTGAATATGCTATCTAGGTTGGTCATAACTTTTCTTCCAAGGAGTAAGCCTCTTTTCATTTCATGGCTGCAATCACCATCTTCAGTGATTTTGGAGCACCCCAAAAATAAAGTCTGACACTGTTTCCTACTGTTAGCCCATCTATTTCCCATGAAGTGATGGGACCGGATACCATGATCTTGGTTTTCTGAATGTTGAACTTTAAGCCTACTTCTTCACTTTCATCAACAGGCTTTTAGTTCCTCTTCACTTTCTGCCATAAGGATGGTGTCATCTGCATAACCTGACTTCAATCTTTACTAAAAAGCCACAGTCATCAAGACAGTATGGTACTGGCACAAAGACAGAAGTATAGATCAATGGAACAAAATAGAAAGCCCAGAGCTAAATCCACACACCTATAGACACCTTATCTTTGACAAAGGAGACAAGAAAATACAATGGAGAAAAGACAATCTCTTTAACAAGTGGTGCTGGGAAAACAGGTCAACCACTTGTGAAAGAATGAAACTAGAACACTTTCTAACACCATACACAAAAATAAACTCAAAATGCATTAAAGATCTAAATATAAAACCAGAAACTATAAAACTCCTAGAGGAAAACATAGGCAAAACACTCTCCAACATAAACCACAGCAGGATCCTCTAGGACCACCTCCCAGGATATTGGAAATAAAAGCAAAAATAAACAAATGGGATCTAATTAAAATTAAAAGCTTCTGCACAACAAAGGAAGCTATAAGCAAGGTGAAAAGACAGCCTTCAGAATGGGAGAAATAATAGCAAATGAAGCAACGAACAAAAAATTCATCTCAAAAATATACAAGCAACTCCTGCAGCTCAATTACAGAAAATAAATGGCCCAATCAAAAAATAGGCCAAAGAACAGACATTTCTCCAAAGACATATACACATGAAAAGATGCTCAACATCACTCATTATCAGAGAAATGCAAATCAAGACCACAATGAGTTACCATTTCCCACCAGTTAGAATGGCTGAAATCCAAAAGTCTACAAGCAATAAATGCTGGAGAGGATATGGAGAAAAGTGAACACTCTTACACTGTTGGTTGGAATGCAAACTAGTACAGCCATTATGGAAACCAGTGTGGAGATTCCTTAAGAAACTGGAAATGGAACCACCATAGTACCCAGCAATCCTACTGCTGGGCATTCACACTGACAAAATCAGAATTGAGAGACACATGTACCCCAGTGTTCATCACAGCACTGTTTATAATATCCAGAACATGGAAGCAACCTAGATGTCCATCAGCAGATGAATGGATAAGAAAGCTGTGGTACATATACACAATGGAGTATTACTCATCCATTAAAAAGAATGCATTTGAATCAGTTCTAATGAGGTGGATGAAACTGGAGCCTATTATACAGAGTGAAGTAAGCCAGAAAGAAAAACACCAATATAGCATACTAGTGCATATATATGGAATTTAGAAAGATAGTAACGATAACCCTGTATGTGAGACAGTAAAAGAAACACAGATGTATAGACCAGTCTTTCGGACTATGTGGGAGAGGGCGAAGGTGGGATGATACGGGAGAATGGCATTGAAACATGTTTACTATCATATGTGAAATGGATCGCCAGTCCAGGTTTGATGCATGATACAGGGTGCTCTGGGCTGGTGCACTGGGATGACCCAGAGTGATGGAATGGGAGGGAGGTGGGAGGGGGGTTCAGGATGGGGAACACATGTACACCCAGAGCAGATTCATGTCAGTGTATTGGCAAATGCAATATTGTAAAGTAAAATAAATAAATCAAACTGGGATTAAAAATAAATAAATTAATTAAACATTTTAAATTGCATGTTATATTTTGAATATATTTCTGTATTCAAAATTTACAACTCAAAAACCTCTGCTAAAATACATTCATAGATATTTAAAATGAAGATGTTTTAAAGACTATTATTTTAAAAAATAGTATTTTAAGTGTATTGGGTCCTTTGCAGAGATGTGAATGGACCTGGAGAGTGTCATATAAAGTGAAGTAAATCAGAAAGCAACAAAAACCATATATTCATGCATGTATGTGGAAAATTCTGAAAGACATGGGAATACCAGACTACCTGACCTGCCTCTTGAGAAACCTATATACAGGTCAGGAAGGAACAGTTAGAACTGGACATGAAACAACAGACTGGTTCCAAAAAGGAAAAGGAGTACGTCAAGGCTGTATATTGTCACCCTGCTTATTTAACTTATATGCAGAGTACATCATGAGAAATGCTGGACTGGAAGAAACACAAGCTAGAATCAAGATTGCTGGGAAAAATATCAATAACCTCAGATATGCAGATATTACCACCCTTATGGCAGAAAGTGAAGAGGAGCTAAAAAGCCTCTTGTTGAAAGTGAAAGAGGAGAGTGAAAAAGTTGGCTTAAAGCTCAACATTCAGAAAACGAAGATCATGACATCTGGTCCCATCACTTCATGGGAAATATATGGGCTAACAGTGGAAACAGTGTCAGACTTTATTTTTCTGGGCTCCAAAATCACTGCAGATGGTGATTGCAGCCATGAAATGAAAAGAGGCTTACTCCTTGGAAGAAATGTCATGACCAACCTAGACAGCATATTCAAAAGCAGAGACATTACTTTGCCGACTAAGGTCCATCTAGTCAAGGCTATGGTTTTTCCTGTGGTCATGTATGGATGTGAGAGTTGGACTATGAAGAAGGCTGAGCGCCGAAGAATTGATGCTTTTGAACTGTGTTGTTGGAGAAGACTTGAGAGTCCCTTGGACTGCACGGAGATCCAATCAATCCATTCTGAAGATCAGCCCTGGGATTTCTTTGGAGGGAATGATGCTAAAGCTGAAACTCCAGTACTTTGGCCACCTCATGCAAAGAGTTGACTCTTTGGAAAGACTCTGATGCTGGGAGGGATCGAAGGTAGGTGGAGAAGTGGACAACAGAGGATGAGATGGCTGGATGGCATCAATGACTCGATGGACATGAATCTGAGTGAACTCTGGGAGATGGTGATGGACAGGGAAACCTGGCGTGCTGCGATTCATGGAGTCGCAGAGAGTCGGGCACGACTGAGCGACTGAACTGAACTGAATTATTATTTTATTATCTGTGCACTTTAACTCATTTTAAGCATTTGTACTAAGACCCGGAAGCATATTGTTTTTCACCTTAACTTTTGTCTGATGGAAAAAAAGAGTACCATTGGGATTCTTTTGTCATGCAGTTGTCTTCTGTTTTTATTCTTCCTTCTAATTTCAAAATTTTATGTCATAATTTTCAATTGTGTTCTTGTATACTCATGTTGCCTAATATTTAAATCCAGTCTGAGAATCTATGCCTTATTAGTTAACTTTACTCATTTAGTTTACTCAAGTTATGCTAAGACTTCCCTGGTGGCTCAGATGGTAAAACATCTATCTACAATGAGGAAGACCCAGGTTCAATTCCTGTGTCGGGAAGATCCCCTGGAGAAGAAAATGGCAATCCACTCCAGATCTCTTGCCTGGAAACTCCCATGGACAGAGGAGCCTAGTAGGCTACAGTTCATGGGGTCGTAAAGAGTCAATCACAACTGAACGACCTCACTTCACTTCTAGTTATGTTATATTGGGAATTGTTTCTTTCAAATAAGTTATCCTTTCCTATATACTATTTTTTTTCTTTTTTCTATGTTTGCCTTCAAAGTTAAAGATCAAAGATTTTTTTATTTTTTCTGCTTGTTTCAAATTTATATGTGTATATAATATAAAATCCACTGAGATTATCTGATTATCCACTGAGAAAATAATTTTCTCCTGATTAAATCTCTATAGTCCTTGTTTATACTGTAATATTCTACAAACCATCTGGCAATACAATTAGATGTTTAACAGTGGTTTTAACATTTTTGTTGTAACTTAAGTCACTCAGTATTACATATTAATCTTCATAGTATCCTATAGTTTGTCTAATGTTCTGGCATAGACTTCATACAGAATTGTTTTAAAATAAAATTTTATTACATATTTAGATGTATTTTTAGATATATAAGCAATTTTAAAATATAACCTTTTAGAATCAAATATTAAGAGGAAGAAATCCCATTATGTCTAATCAGGGTGCATTATCTTATACTGATGAAATAATTGGCCCATTCTGCAATAGTTAAGTATCAGGTCTATGTTCAAGATTTTAACAGCTTTTTCATCTGGAAATGATTGTCCAAACTATTGTGATATAAATAAGTGGGTATAGAACTTTTAGATGTAAAATTACAAACAGCAACAGTTTCTTTACTTTCTTTTTCAAAATGTGCAAATAGGAATATTCAGTTTTAGCTAAATGAGAAGTCATATCCCACAACTTTCAAGTGCTATTTTCTTAAAAGCCCCTTACTATGAAACCATTTACTCACTATTTTGATGTAAAAAAATGTTTTGTCTTATTTTCTTTTTACATTCAGTCTGTAGAGATGAGTAAAATGTTAACTGCATCTGCTACTCCATTTATTCACAGTTGAATTTTAAAATTCATAAAATTTTTTTCTTAATTGCTGATTCATATTAATTTGTGTTTTTTTTTAGTAGTGTAGTGAAAATGTTACTTATACATTGTTACTATATTCAAGCCATATTTTTATCATTATGAATAGATGGGGGAAACACAAATTTAGAGTCAAATTTGTCATTAATAGTGTTTTTAAATGAAGAAAAATTAGTGATGCAAATATTTTATTATGTGTTTTAACTCCCACTCACAAGTCCTAGAGGTAAATTAATTTTGGTGTAAAGGAAATGTGTCAACATCCTGGTAAATTTGAGAACTATTCTAAAGTAGTTGGCCACTACTTCAATTCACATTTACACTTCTTTTAGTTTTTGTTCTTTATTCTTTTATTTATTTATTTATTTTGTTCACTGAAGGGATGCAAAGCAAGAAATGAATTGTTTTCAGATAAATGTACTTCTCATTTTTTTTCTAATTTTAATACTATTGAATCAATATTTTTCTTTGAATCCTTGAGTGCTCTGACAATTTTTTGCTCATGTACACTTTTTTTTTTTTTTCATGCTTCAGATCAGGAATATGTAGACTGAATGTTAGAATTCCATAGAATTGTATATATTCTACATACTATATATATATATACACACACACACACACACACACACACACACGCATACTGATTTATTCATTTCTACAGAGAATTGAAAGTGTAAAAGTATTAGTTGCTCAGTTATTCCTGCCTCTCTGAGACCCCATGGACTGTAGCCTGCCAGGTTTCTCTGTCCATGGAATTCTCCAAGCAAGAATACTGGAGTGGGCCGTTCCCTCCTCCAGGGGATCTTCCCAAACCAGGGATCGAACCCTGGTCTCCTACATTGCAGACAGATTCTTTACCAACTGAGTCACTAGGGAAGACTATTCCAGAGAACTGGTGGCTAATTTCTTTGATGTACAATATTATGTTACAGGCTTCCTTGGTGGCTCAGCAGTAAAGAATCTGCCTGCCAGTGCAGGAGACACAGATTCAGTCCTCTGATTGGGAAGATCCCTTGGAAAAGTGAGGGGTAACCCACTCCAGTATTCTTGCCTGGGAGATCCCATAGACAGAGGAGCCTCAGGTAGTCCTGGAGGTCTCAGAGAGTTGGACACAACTTAGCTACACTGGAGTGGGTATCCTTTCCCTTCTCCAGGAGATGTTTCCAACCCAGGAATTGAACAAGGGTCCCCTGCATTGCAGGTGTATTCTTTACCAACTGAGCTATCAGGGATGCCCAAAAGCAACAACATATAATTATTCACCATTTTAAAAGATTATACCTTATTTGTAGTTATAAAATATTGACTATGTTCTCTGTATTGTGTAATATGTGGTTGTAGCTTACTCTGTACATAATAGTTTGTACCTTTTAATCCCATGCTCCTCTATTGCTTCTTCCTTCTTATGTTCTGCCAAAAAGTTTCATTTAACATTGACAAAATCACTGCAGATGGTGACTGCAGCCATGAAATTAAAAGGCGCTTACTCCTTGGAAGAAAAGTTATGACCAACCTAGATAGTATATTGAAAAGCAGAGACATTACTCTGCCGACTAAGGTCCGTCTAGTCAAGGCTATGGTTTTTCCTGTGGTCATGTATGGATGTGAGAGTTGGACTGTGAAAAAGGCTGAGCGCAGAAGAATTGATGCTTTTGAACTGTGGTGTTGGAGAAGACTCTTGAGAGTCCCTTGGACTGCAAGGAGATCCAACCAGTCCATTCTGAAGGAGATCAACCCTGGGATTTCTCTGGAAGGAATGATGCTAAAACTGAAGCTCCAGTACTTTGGGCACCTCATGCGAAGAGCTGACTCATTGGAAAAGACCCTGATGCTGGGAGGGATTGGGGGCAGGAGGAGAAGGGGACGACCGAGGATGAGATGGCTGGATGGCATCATGGACTCAATGGACGTGAGTCTGAGTGAACTCAGGGAGTTGGTGATGGACAGGGAGACCTGGCGTACTGCGATTCATGGGGTCGCAAAGAGTCGGACACGACTGCGCGACTGAACTGAACTGAACTGAATTTCCATTTTGGAGAAGGCAATGGAACCCCACTCCAGTACTCTTGCCTGGAAAATGCCATAGATGGAGGAGCCTGATGGGCTGCAGTCCATGTGGTCGCAAAGACTTGGACACAACTGAGTAACTTCACTTTCACTTTTCATTTTCATGCATTGGAGAAGGAAATGGCAACCCACTCCAGTGTTCTTGCCTGGAGTATCCCAGGGACGGGGGAGCCTGGTGGGCTGCCGTCTACGGGGTCACACAGAGTCGGACATGACTGAAGCGACAGCAGCAGCAGCAGTTTACATTTATTCAATAGTTTCAATTGGTTTATTCACTTGACCCTGAATCTGTGTGTTTTTTAACTCATTTGTTTCCTTCTCTATGCTTTTATTTCTTTGTTGTGACTCTTCACTTGTTTATCACTGGNTACTGCGATTCATGGGGTCGCAAAGAGTCGGACACGACTGCGCGACTGAACTGAACTGAACTGAATTTCCATTTTGGAGAAGGCAATGGAACCCCACTCCAGTACTCTTGCCTGGAAAATGCCATAGATGGAGGAGCCTGATGGGCTGCAGTCCATGTGGTCGCAAAGACTTGGACACAACTGAGTAACTTCACTTTCACTTTTCATTTTCATGCATTGGAGAAGGAAATGGCAACCCACTCCAGTGTTCTTGCTGGAGTATCCCAGGGACGGGGGAGCCTGGTGGGCTGCCGTCTACGGGGTCACACAGAGTCGGACATGACTGAAGCGACAGCAGCAGCAGCAGTTTACATTTATTCAATAGTTTCAATTGGTTTATTCACTTGACCCTGAATCTGTGTGTTTTTTAACTCATTTGTTTCCTTCTCTATGCTTTTATTTCTTTGTTGTGACTCTTCACTTGTTTATCACTGGCCTTTTTTTAATTTAGCAGCTCACAACATTCATAAAAAAAAAAAGGTGTTCACAGAACATCTAATGTTGGAGAGATTCATTATGCTGACATTTTATAGTCTTTCCAATTATACTTTCTTCACTGGTTGTCCTCAAGTATCCTATTTATCTTTGTAAGTACTTTTCTTAACTTTACAGAAGCTTTTCATCAGGAACCCATTTTTAGGTTTTATTAAAATCAGGCATGTACAATACTTACCACTTTAAAATTGTGCAGTAATAACTCTTTTTTCTCTAACTGCTTATACCATTTAGGAAAACTGAGAAAGGGAAATGGCTTTGCTTAATATCTCATTGCAAATAAGCTTTAGTACTTTAGTTTGAAAATATCTATCTTAGGCTAAGTATTTCTTTAATGAGTTAAAAATTTAAAATACCACATATATATTCTCTGCTTTCATTGCTTTTTTCCTCTCTTATGTGACTATTTCTGTAAGGATGAGAGTTACATTTATGTTACATGTTAGACTAGGTCAATGCTTGTTAGGATTACCAGAGGGGTTTGATAAAGAATTCTTTCTTCCCTTTTGAGTAAATAGAACAAAGGAGTCAGAAATTAAGTGCATGATTTTATGTTAATAACTGGTAATTGTTGAGTTGGTGTTCAAGAATTATATAATTGGGCAAGTTCATTTCATAACGCACACCAGAATTGAGCACCCTTTGCACCCAGTGAAAACTTTTGATGAAAGAGCAATGGGAAAATGCTTTCACGCAAATCAAAATCATCTTGAATGCCTTTTCCTCGTAACAAAAGGGATGGGGAGTAGCTTATGTATGCTTGGGTGTATTCCAACATGTCAATTATAAAACACTCCACTTACCTATGTTAGGGTTAAGTAAATTGTCTAAGAGAGGACAGCCATGTGTTTTGGAAATAACATTCTTCATTATGGAAACCAGTAATGGAGAAAATGTGTTTCTCAATAACTATTCCCATTCCCATAAACCACTAGGCTTCAGCAGTAAGACTACAGTTGAATAGATATGTGGTTAACATGCTTAGGGGGTAAAGGTGGCCTGTAGGAGGGCAAACCTGGATCATATTTGTGAGAACATTTCTGTTACACTTCTGTGTGCTTTCCTGGGACAATGTGAGACAACCTGGATATTTGTCCTTAAATGTTTCTAAAACATAAGAACAGTACAGTGACTACATCAACTCCAAAGCCATCGTGTTTACAAGGCTGAAAATTTACTTGCTGTTCCACTTTTCTTCCCAAATCATGCTCAGCTACATTTTCCATGAAAGCTCAACAAAGCTTCTACAATAATGAAAACATTATGGTGGTCTGAAAACAAGATGGTGGCTAAAGTTCATCTAGTGATTAAGAAAACAAAAAAAAAATCAGTAAATAGAAATGTTTCATTTGAATGTATATCCAGCCCTAATGTCTCATAGTACAGTGAAATTAAATTTTAAGTGTTAAATCTTCTTTGAGGTAAAATCACAAAACAAAGGAAGAAATTACAAAATCAGTTTCTCTTGCATCCACTTGTTACCGTTCTAAGGACATGGAAATCCAGAATCCATCTTCCGTATCTTTGCTCCATATCAGGTCTCAGAGACCTACATATGTAGAATTTTATCTTTTCAGTATTGTTACACCAGGCTAACTCCCACAGAAATATGAATATTTCTTTAAGGACTTCAGAAAGTGTTTAATTTCCATGTCAGTCTCTGAATGTACTTAACTTTCAAAGTACTCAAGGAATTAGTAGGTCACTCAAGCATTACTACCCTGGCCTTATAATATCCACAACTAGCAAGCCACAGAAAACAGCAGGAGAGATAAGAAGGCCTTATATGAACAGTGTGAAGAAATAGAGGAAAACAATAGAATGGAAAACTTTAGGGATTCCTTCAAGAGAATTGCAGATATCAAAGGAATATTTCTTGCCAGAATGGGTACAGTAAAGGACAGAAACAGTAAAACCTAACAGAAGCATAAGAGAGTAAAAAGAAGTGTCAAGAGTATATGGAAGAACTGTACAAAAAGGTGTTAATGACCCAGAAAACCATGATGATGTGATCACTGACCTAGAGACAGACATCCTGGAGTGTGAAGTCAAGTGGGTGTTAGGAAGCATTACTACAAACAAAGCTAGTGATGGAATTCTAGCTATTTCAAATCCTAAAGATGATGCTATTAAAGTGCTGCACTCAACATTCCAGCAAATTTGGGAAACTCAGCAGTAGCCACAAGACTAGAAAAGGTCCATTTTTATTCCAATCCCAAAGAAGGGCAATGCAAAGAGTGTTCAGACTGTTGTACAATTGTGCTCATTTCACAAGCTAGCAAGGTTACATTCAAAATCCTACAAGCTAGGTTTCAACAGTGTATGAACTGAGAACTTCCAGATATACAAGCTTGGTTTCAAAGAGGCAGAGGAACCAGAGATCAAATTGGTAAAATGGAAAAATCAAGGCAATTTTAGAAAATGATCTTCTTCTTCACTGACTGTGCTAAAGCCTTTCACTCTATGGATCACAACAAACTGTAGAAAACTCTTGAAGAGATGGGATTACCAGAACACCTTACCTGTCTCCTGAGAAACCTGTAAATGGGTCAAAAAGCAACAGTTAGAACCAGACATGGAAAACTCACTGGTTCTAAATTGGAAAAGGAGTATGATAAGGCTGTATATTGTCACCCTGCATATTTAACTTATATGCAGAGTATATCATGCAAAATGCTGGTCTGGATGAATCACAAGCTGAAATCAAGATTACCAGGAGAAATCTCAAGAACCTCAGATATGCAGATAATACCACAGAAATAATGCAGAAAGTGAGGAGGAACTAAGAACCTCTTAATAAGAGTGAAAGAGGAGAGTAAAAAAGTTGGCTTAACACTCAACATTTAAAAAACTAAGATCATGGCATCCAGCCCCATCACTTAATGGCAAATAGAAGAAGAAAAAGGGAAACAGTGACAGATTTTATTTTCCTGGGCTCCAAAATCACTGTGTATGGTGACTGCAGTCATAAAATTAAAAGATGCTTGGTCCTTGGAAGGAAAGCTACAACAAACCTGGACAGCATATTAAAAAGAAGAGACATCACTTTGCCAACAAAGGTCCAGATAGTCAAAGCTATATATTTTTTTTTCAGTAGTCATCACAGATGTAAGAGTTGGATAGTAAAACAGGCTGAGTGCCAAAGAACAATTCTTTTGAACTGTGGCGCTGGAGCAGACTCTTGAGAGTCCCTTGAACTGCAAGGAGATCAAACTAGTCAATCCTAAAGGAAATCAACCCTGCATATTCATTGGAAGGACTGATGCTGAAGGTGAAGCTCCAATACCTGGGCTACCTGATGTGAAGTGCTGACTCCTTGGAAAAGACCCTGATGCTGGGAAAGATTGAAGACAGGAGGGGAAGAGGAGGGGTAGAGGATGAGATGGTTAGATAGCATCACTGACTCAGTGGACATGAGTTTGAGCAAACTCTTGGGAAAAGTGAAGAACAGGGAAGCATTGCATGCTGCAGTCCATTGGGTTGCAAAGGATGGGACATAACTTAGCAACTCAATGACTACAGCCACAAAGCAAGCCACAAAGTACACAGTACCAATTATCACAGATACAATTATGTTGCCAGGAGATAGCACATAATATTGCCTAAAGCTTTAAAATAAAGCCTGAACATGAGGGGATGATAAAACAATAAGAAAATATTGGTTTCTGCTTCACCAAATTAATAGTCAGTGTAAACACACTGTCCTGAATTAATCTTCTGTGGCTTTTAAATTTAGTTGGGAAAAATTCCCGGCTCAAAAGTTACATTCATATGGTACATATACACTAGCTATGGGAATATTTCCACCATGCTTAACTGTATAATTCTCATTTCCATTTGAACCCCATTTCTAATATGATAGTACTAGATTAACAGCACCAAATTCTATGAAGTGATATAGCTTGCTCTTATTTTTTAGACCAGGTTGCTTAGTCTTGTGTGGCAGTGAATTTCCTTAGGAATAAGAAACCTGCCTGAGAAAGGTTTCTCTGACATTTATACTGAAGCATTCAAGAGTCATCTTCAGATCATGCACTGAGAGATGGCATTTCAGTGTAGGCAGAAGCAACCATAAAATTCAGGTTAGTGCCTTCATGTTCCTGCATGGAGAGTCCCTGAACAGAGGACATGACTCTTGGCTGGTGATAAACTTCTTAGCTAGCCTTGCAATAACACTTTACATCTGAAACCTCACCAGCACATATGATCACATCAGAACTTAGCTGACTTGCAGCTGGAAAAGAGTTAATCTTGTTCAGCCCCCAGACTCATTCCCAATGAATAAAAGGCCCTCTGCCTTTGAGAATTCAGCATCTGCCTCCCATATACATGCTTGAGAGAAGTTGTTTCTTGCTAAGCTGAAGGAACCTATATTCTGAGGCTGGCCACACCTACTAAAAAACTCTCCAGACCTGCAGTTTTGCTTGTCCATGTCTACTATGTACCAGAGGCATAAAGCCAACAATATGGACCCTGGGATCAAATTCCTGCCTTAAATTATCCTGGCAACAATATTCTTGGTGGTGTACTATCTTCTGTTGAGGTCACATATTTCTTGTGATTGCACTCACGTGCTCCATTGTGGTTCTTGCTGAAGTTCAATCTGCAGGGATTTCAGCTTAGGTACCTAACCTATGGAGAGAGCCCTTTGTCTGTAGAGTGAGCCTCATCTGCCATAGTCCTTTAAAGTCAAAATTGCTTGTGGCTGACTTAAGTGTTCGTACACAGTTTGCAGACACCAAAAGCTAAGCTCAGTTCAGTTCAGTCGCGCAGTCGTGTCCTACTCCTTGCGACCCCATGAATCGCAGCACGCCAGGCCTCCCTGTCCATCACCAACTCCCGGAGTTCACCCAGACTCACGTCCATTGAGTCTGTGATGCCATCCAGCCATCTCATCCTCGGTCGTCCCCTTCTCCTCCTGCCCCCAATCCCTCCCAGCATCAGGGTCTTTTCCAATGAGTCAACTCTTCGCATAAGGTGCCCAAAGTACTGGAGCTTCAGTTTTAGCATCATTCCTTCCAAAGAAATCCCAGGGTTGATCTCCTTCAGAATGGACTGGTTGGATCTCCTTGCAGTCCAAGGGACTCTCAAGAGTCTTCTCCAACACCACAGTTCAAAAGCATCAATTCTTCTGCGCTCAGCCTTCTTCACAGTCCAACTCTCACATCCATACATGACCACAGGAAAAACCATAGCCTTGACTAGACGGACCTTAGTCGGCAAAGTAATGTCTCTGCTTTTGAATATACTATCTAGGTTGGTCATAACTTTTCTTCCAAGGAGTAAGCGCCTTTTAATTTCATGGCTGCAGTCACCATCTGCAGTGATTTTGGAGCCCAAAAAAACAAAGTCTGACACTGTTTCTACTGTTTCCCCATCTATTTCCCATGAAGTGATGGGACCGCATGCCATGATCTTCGTTTTCTGAATGTTGAGCTTTAAGCCAACTTTTTCACTCTCCTCTTTCACTTTCAACAAGAGGCTTTTTAGCTCCTCCTCACTTTCTGCCATAAGGGTGGTGTCATATGCATATCTGAGATTATTGATATTTCTCCCAGCAATCTTGATTCCAGCTTGTGTTTCTTCCAGTCCAGCGTTTCTCATGATGTACTCTGCATATAAGTTAAATAAGCAGGGTGACAATATACAGCCTTGATGTGCTCCTTTTCCTATTTGGAACCAGTCTGTTGTTCCATGTCCAGTTCTAACTGTTGCTTCCTGACCTGCATCACAGTAAAGTGTGGATCACAGTAAACTGTGGAAAAGCTAAGCTAAAATTCACCAAATTGTACACTCCAATAGGTAACTTTTATTGTATGTAAATATAAACTTAATTATAAAAAATGATGTAGCAAAACTGACAAGAAACAATCCATATAGACAGAAAAAAAGTCAGTAGTTGACTGGGACTGGGAGTCAGGAGAAGAATTGACTACAAAGGGACATGAGGAAACTATTCAGGGTAATGGAAGTGTTATACATCTTGATAATAATGGCATCTACAAGATGTATGCACATTTTAAAGACCTCATCAAACTCTAAACTTTAAAAATATGACATGGCATGTAAGTTATTCCAATAAACCAATTTTTTTTTTAAACCTTAGAGTTGGTAGATATTTGTAATTGTTCAGTTGTTTGTTTTTACTTAAACAATCTTAGGCTTAGTAGATGCTTTTATTCCTGCTCAATTTTAGACTCCCTGCCCACTTGTGGTGACTTTCAGCATCCCAGTGCTCTACCCTGTGATTGCTGTTACTGTCCATGAGTCTGAAAGCTGTACCCTGTTTGTATGAATGTGATGAATCACATCTAAATCAACTATCTCAAAAATAAAATTAAGCATTTGGTCTCTTTCTACTTTTCCCCGCATGGTGTTTCTGGTCTAGAGAAGCACAGTTGGTAAGAATCCCAATTTAAGTGCTTCTTAACACATTCATATAGCTTTTCCTGTGCCTATCTATCTATGTCACTTCATGCAGTTTACTCTTCTGTAATTATGTTCCCACAATTTGATCCTTTGGCCTCAATACCCTAGCAGTCAGGGTTCAATCAGTGAAGTAACTACTAGGAGATACACACACACACATATTTGAACTGGTTACAGAGCCTGACTTTCAAAAACATAGGCATTATTTAATCAGGTTAAGCCCTCTCTTTCAGGCTATTTGTTTCTTGCTTCTGAGGCTGGAAATTACCATGAAATCACCTGGATGATTGTCCATCCAGGTGGATAGACAAGTTCCCCATAGATTGACTAACCTTTAGGTAGGTTTCTTCCATATTTTAGGCCCCTGACTTCTCATTCCTTTTTTCTTTCTCTCTTTCTCTCTTTTTTTTACTCCTTTTTTCTCTTTTCTTTTTTCTTTCCTTTCTTCTTTGCTTTTACCTTTCTTTTTTTCCTGTTTTGTTTTATAACATTTACCTTAGAAAATTTGTAATCCTAAATCCTTTATCTGTCCTTTGACAAATACACCTTCTTAAAACCTTTAAAAACTTGTAAAGCTTCTAATAACCATGCTAGATTTCTAATCCAGTAATCTCTTTCTCAGAGATCTGGGAACCCTGTCTTTGATATGTAATTATTAGGAAATATAGGGCCCTATTTCCTAGTTTCTGAGAAATGAGAGAACTTCACTTCAGCCAGCCACTTTGCTCCATGTTCCAAAACTAACTCGTGTTGTGACGATAGGAACGTCTACTTTTCCTTTGGGTAAAGCCAGTTAGAAAACACAGATGGCCTACCGTCTTCTCTTCTCCCCAGCTGTTGCCTTGCATAAAGTTCTACTTGCCTATTAATTTTATTTAGTATAATGTTGGCTGTGACATAGTCAATATGACAGGCTGTAAGGAGAGGAAAATGGATGTAAAGTGGGGGCAGCAAGATAAAGCTGGATGCATGAGCTTGACCCTCACAAAGTAAGGCTTATCCTCTACCTTGATGGTGTGGGTACCCTGTGGAAACAGGATCCTTTATCTGGAAGTAAAAAATACACACCTGGTTGAGTTGGAGAAGCTGAAGGGAGGTTTAAGGGAAATTGGAAATTATACAGGACAGCTGGCACATCACATCAATTACATGAGCGAACACATCACCAGCAACTCATGTTAACCAAGATATGGAAGCAACCTAGATGACCATTGACAAGTGAATGGATAAAGATGTTGTGGTACATATGTACAATAGAATATTACCAGCCATAAAAAGGAATGAATGTGAGTCAGTTGAATTGAGGTGGATGAACCTAGAGCCTGTTATATAGAATGAAGTAAGACAGAAAGAGAAAAACAAGTATCATATACTAATATATATATATATATATATATGGAATTTAGAAAAGTGGTATGATGAACATATTTGCAGGGCAGCAATAGAGGTGCAGATGTAGAGGACAGTCTTCTGGACACAGATGGGGAAGGAGAGGGTGGAATGAATCGAGAGAGTGGAACCGGCATATATACACTATCATATGTAAAATAGATAGCTAGTGGGAAACTGTTATATAACACAGCGAGCCCAGTCTGTCACTCTGTGAGGACCTAGAGGGGTTAAATGGTGATGGTGGGTAAAAGGGAGGCTCAAGATGGAGAGGATATATATAGACAGTATGATTGATTCACATGTTGTATGGCAGAAGCCAATACAACATTGCAAAGCAATTATCCCCCGATTTGAAAAATAAAAGGCTGCTGCTTCACTTCCACCCTCCAAATCTCACTTAAGAAATTCTATCATGGCCTTGGATATCATGAAAGATGCCAGAGAAGGAACTCTGGGAAATACAGATCCACAGCTGACAACACTGCAAAAACCATACTTCTACTTTCTATCAGTAATAAAAATAGTTACCCTGCAAGGCTCCTTTTTTATGTAATACCCTCTAAGATACCTGTCCTCAGTTCACTCAGAGTCACTTGTTTTCATTATTATACAAGATGATTTACTAGCATAGAATCAATTATTCTCCTCTTTGTCCTCCTTTAATACTTTTTTCATATGTTTAACTGATGGTTTATCAAAATGCATTAAAGATAATTTTATACACAATCTATATGTGCAGGAAATCTGCCTACTTAAGGCATAGAATTGTGCTTAGAAGTATGGAGAAACATAGCCAAGCTTTTTTGAATAATGTAAATGGAAAAATATAAATGAATTAACAGCAAAATCATTACTAATCATTCCTTTAACTTATTTCTATTTAGACCAGTCTTCATAATTGTCTCATATTTTCTTTTTAGAATAGGAATTCATCAAACTCCAAATTGACATGCTATCCATATTCTCTGGCGGTATACCTCCCACCTCTTACAAGTCTGCATAATATCAATTGTAAATTTTTAACTTGAATTTCTTTTTCCTACATCAACTCTCCACTCTAAACTGATTTTTTTTTCAAGTTTCTTTAAAATAAAATGAAATCTTTAGTATCACTCTCTGCTGCTGCTGCTGAGTCACTTCAGTCATGTCCAACTCTGTGTGACCCCAGAGACAGCAGCCCATCAGGCTCCGCTGTCTCTGGGATTCTCCAGGCAAGAACCCTGGAGTGGGTTGCCATTTCCTTCTCCAATGCATGAAAGTGAAAAGTGAAAGTGAAGTCGCTCAGTCGTGTCCAACTCTTAGTGACCCCATGGACTGCGTACTTGCCTGGATTTTCCAGGCAAGAGTACTGGAGTGTGGTGCAATTGCCTTTTTTGAGTATTACTCTCTAGCCAGTAATTATTTGGTCTCTCTCCTTAATTTTACCATAACACGTCACAAATGTGAATAAAATTTCTCACATATTTCCCCAAGATTTTTCACTCAAGTACAATTAGGTTTTCATCTACCACTGATTATAAAGACTCTAAGTAATTTGTCTCACTGTTAAGAGATATTTTTAATGTAAGCAACAGAAAACCTGGTTCAGAGTAACCACAATAAACATTGCTTATTTTTCCCACCAAAGGTATAGTTCATATGTAAACAGGGCAGTCGCCCAAAGAAGTCAAGGAGAACCAGGGTCCTTCTGCATCAATGCACCTCCATCTTTAAGGAGTCGGTTTTGTCCTCAAATTTGAACTATGCTAGTGCACCATAAAAATGCTATTGCCTTTTAAGGAGTGTGAGACACACCAAGAGTCAAAGGAAATTATAGGCCTATCTATCTGAGTAACTTTTCTGAAAGTTTAATTCTGTCACTTCTTTTTGTGTATGCTTTCATCATGTAATGTTACATGACTGCCTTCTTCTTAGGCAGTTTCTTTTGTAAATTTACTATTATGAAGTCATCTTTAAAAAAACAAATGATATTTTCACTGACCCTATATTTTCTTTCACATAGATAATATTACATAATTTTCTTAGGCCTAACATTTGACAATGGTATTTTTCATCCCTTTACTGTCAAGTATTTATTTGAGCTTTTTTATAATAAGAAATCTATGTTTGGGATTTGTAAAATTAAATTTGATATTTAACTATCTTTAATGAATTCATTTGATTTATCTTGATTACCTATGTAATTGTAGCCCAAATGAAATTCTTGTATTTGATTTTGTTTTTACTTCTTGTTTTCTATGCCTGCTTTCTGTTGGACTGATATATTTTGTATTGTGTTTGCTTTGCTACTTTGAAATTGAAAGATGTAATTGGCAGTCCTGTACTGTGCTATGTTTAGTCACTCAGTCGTGTCTGAATTGTGACTCCATGGACTATAGCCTACCAGGCTGCTCCATCCAAGGGGATTCTCCAGGCAAGAATACTGGAGTGGGTTGCACTGCCCTTCTCCAAGGGATTTTTCCAACCCAGGGATGAACCCAGGTCTCCCACATTGCAAGTGGATTCTTTACTGTCTGAGCCACCAAGGAAGCCCATAATTTGTAGTAACTAGTTTTAATTTTAATAAATTACATTTTTAAAATCTAAGGTTAATCTGTATACGTATTTTTATCTTGAACCAGTTAAGAATGGTAACTGGGAAACATTATTTCATTATTATTTCTTATAATTCTGATCATTCAGTTCAGGTAAGTTGCTCAGTCGTGTCTGACTCTTTGCAACCGCATGGACAGCAGCACGCCAGGCCTCCCTGTCCATCACCAACTCCCAGAGCTTGTTCAAACTCATGCCCATTGAGTCGGTGATGCCATCCAACCATCTCATCCTCTGTTGTCCCCTTGTCCTCCTGCCTCCAATCTTTTCCAACTTCAGGGTCTTTATCAATGAATCCATTCTTCGCATCAGGTGGGCCAAAGTATTGGAGTTTCAGCTTCAGCATCAGTCCTTTCAATGAATATTCAGGACTGATTTCCTTTAGGATTGACTGGTTTGATCTTGCAGTCCGAGGGACTCTCAATTCTGATTGTACTTCTTGCATTTATACTCAAGGGTTAATTAAAAGGTAGACATTCTTTCCTACATTTTAAGCTCACCATTAGTTTTCCTTCTATATACTCTTATTCTATATTCACTTCTCTTTTAGCTGAAATATTGAATACATCTTTGACTCATTCTTTCAGAGAGGGTATGTGAGTCAGAAAGCTCTTAGTATTTGAGTATACTGAAACATGTTTATTTCATGATTTTCTCTTGATAGCTTGGTGACTTCTGAGATTTCAGGCAAATAATATTTAATCTCCATGAGGATATTATTCTATAACATATTGGTATTACTTGCTTTTCATGATATCTCTGCTGTCATTATATTATCCATACATTTAAAAATTAACATAGATAATATTACATAATTTTCTTAGGCCTAACATTTGACAATGGTATTTTTCATCCCTTTACTGTCAAGTATTTATTTGAGCTTTTTTATAATAAGAAATCTATGTTTGGGATTTGTAAAATTAAATTTGATATTTAACTATCTTTAATGAATTTATTTGATTTATCTTGATTACCTATGTAATTGTAGTCCAAATGAAATTCTTGTATTTGATTTTGTTTTACTTCTTGTTTTCTATGCCTGCTTTCTGTTGGACTGATATAATTTGTATTGTGTTTGCTTTGCTACTTTGAAATTGAAAGATGTAATTGGTAGTCCTGTGCTGTGCTGTGTTTAGTCACTCAGTCGTGTCTGATTTGTGACTCCATGGACTATAGCCTACCAGGCTGCTGCATCCAAGGGGATTCTCCAGGCAAGAATACTGGAGTGGGTTGCACTGCCCTTCTCCAAGGGGTTTTTCCAACCCAGGGATGAACCCAGGTCTCCCACATTGCAGGTGGATTCTTTACTGTCTGAGCGACCAAGGAAGCCCATAATTTGTAGTAACTAGTTTTAATTTTAATAAATTACATTTTAAAAATCTAAGGTTAATCTGTATACGTATTTTTATCTTGAACCAGTTAAGAATGGTAACTGGGAAACTCATTATTTCATTATTATTTCTTATAATTCTGATCATTCAGTTCAGGTAAGTTGCTCAGTCGTGTCTGATCTTTGCAACCGCATGGACAGCAGCACGCCAGGCCTCCCTGTCCATCACCAACTCCCAGAGCTTGTTCAAACTCATGCCCATTGAGTCGGTGATGCCATCCAACCATCTCATCCTCTGTTGTCCCCTTGTCCTCCTGCCTTCAATCTTTTCCAACTTCAGGGTCTTTACCAGTGAATCCATTCTTTGCATCAGGTGGGCCAAAGTATTGGAGTTTCAGCTTCAGCATCAGTCCTTTCAATGAATATTCAGGACTGATTTCCTTTAGGATTGACTGGTTTGATATTGCAGTCCGAGGGACTCTCAATTCTGATTGTACTTCTTGCATTTATACTCAGGGGTTAATTAAAAGGTGGACATTCTTTCCTACATTTTAAGCTCACCATTAGTTTTCCTTCTATATACTCTTATTCTATATTCACTTCTCTTTTAGCTGAAATATTGAATACATCTTTGACTCATTCTTTCAGAGAGGGTATGTGAGTCATAAAGCTCTTAGTATTTGAGTATACTGAAACATGTTTATTTCATGATTTTCTCTTGATAGCTTGGTGACTTCTGAGATTTCAGGCAAATAATATTTAATCTCCATGAGGATATTATTCTATAACATATTGGTATTACTTGCTTTTCATGATATCTCTGCTGTCATTATATTATCCATACATTTAAAAATTAACTCTCATGTGTAACTTGCAGATTTAAAGATTTCTTACATCCCTGATATTCTGTAGTTTGATTTTAAATTTTCCAAGTGTACAGGATGGTGAGGTTGTACTGTCAACCTACCAAGCTGAAACTATGCTTTCCAGAGCTTAGCTCCCTGTTTTGTACTGGGTTAGGATTGGTTACAAGATAAATTTTAATGCAATTTGAAAAGACAGGGAAGAGACAGCCATTTTTGTTACATGAAAGTCAGCGTAGAGGTCCAAGCTCTGTGTAGTTCAGAGTCTGCCAGCTCACCTTTCTGGCTTGGGCAGCACCCAAGTCCTCAGGGCTTTGCCTTCTATATGGTTTCTTTGCAACTTGGGTCAAATGCGTTTGAATGTGCATTTCCATTGAAAAGGGTGGTAGATTGTCCTGCACCCTAAATATTTAGATCACCTAAATAATTCTGGTTGGGGGTGGTATAAATCAGAAATGAAATCCAGTTTATCTTCACAGGTTATAGTTTATCTTTTTTTTTTTTTCTTGCTCTTTCACAATTGAGATCCAGATACTTTTGTTTACCTCTGTCTTGTATGGCCCATAGCATTAATCCCACACACAAAAGTAGAGACTGCACAGATTTCTTAACCAGTTTCTAAAAGTTGTATATTCTAGTACCTACAATAAAGCCTCTTAATCTGTATCACTAACTGTGGTCTTCTTGTTTGAATGAACCATGAACAATTTATTTCTAATATATTCATTC
The DNA here is from genome assembly GCA_006408695.1 of Aepyceros melampus. Classification (NCBI taxonomy): domain Eukaryota; kingdom Metazoa; phylum Chordata; class Mammalia; order Artiodactyla; family Bovidae; genus Aepyceros; species Aepyceros melampus. The sequence continues at coordinate 63,208 of SJXQ01008464.1, forward strand.
ATTCATCCGTTCATGCTACTTGACATTTGATGTCCTTTTCAATCATTATGTGTCAGGCATTAAGCCCTGGAATACTTTTCAGTCATTATTTTATGATATTCCTCTATTCATAAATTGTTCTCAAATTTCTATGGTATAAACTTGCCATTTTTTCTCCATGTCTATTAATACATTTTCATATTTTTTCAATTTTTTTGGAGGCATTGTAATGCAGTTTCTTGAGATCATCTTTCAATAAATTAACTTATGTCTCTACTATTCTCAAATTAGTTTTATCCTATATTTTAAGTTTATTTTTCTCTATCCTTATTTATCATTTCAGATTACTTAATCGAGTTCCTCTTTTCAAAAAATCTATTCCTATTTCATTTCTTCTTTTTGGGTCATAATCCTTAGTTTTTTCAATATTTATAGTTTATCTTTTGTGACTTTGAAGATCTCCAAAAGATGTATTTGAAAATCATTTAAATTGCTATAAGTTTTTTTGTTTCATTAAAAATGAGTCTTTTATTTTGCCAGTGCTTCCTTTCATCATGCATTGTTTTGAATTGTGTTGAAAGTTTTCATTCTCTTTTATCTCTACTGGAAGATTAGTTTCTTTACACATTTTTCTCTGTCTTTGCATTCAGCCTACTGTCCACTGATTTCTTCTGTCCACAAGCACCATGTCAGAAAATGGTCTTATACTGGTGGTGCTATCATCTTATGTGTGTTCACTCACTCAGTCATGTCCAAATCTTTGCAACCCACTTGGCTCCTTTGTTCATGAAATCTTCCAGGCAGGAATATGGAAGTGGGCTGCCATTTCATATTCCAGATGATCTTCCCATCCCAGGGATCAAACCTGTGTATCCATTAGTCTCCTTCATCGGCAAGCAAATTCTTCACTACTGCACAACTTGGGGAGCCCCACTGTCTTCTCGGAGCCCATGGTGGCTCAGACAATAAAGAGTCTGCCTGCATTGCTGGAGACCTGGGTTCAATCCCTGTGTCAGGAAGATCCACTGGAGAAGGAAATGGCAACCCACTCCTGTATTCTTGCCTGGAGAATCCCATGGACATGGGGTCACAAAGAGTCAGACACAACTGAGCAACTTCACTTTCAGTCTTCTTATCCCCTCAAAATTGTCAAGATATTTCATAGTTAAACCTTACACACTGAAGAGGATGGCAGCTTGTCCCAGTTCTTTGCAATAAGTTGCTATTTCTCCTCATCTACCTAGTTACAAACCTTTATCAAATCCACAGTGTAGGCAGTAGTCAGAGAATATTTCTTAAGCTACAGTCTACGATCTGGGCTGCATAGTGCTATTCCTTGATTTCAAACCATGAACCTGGTTCCAGTCTTTTGACTCATGTACAGTAGTCCCTCTATTAGCATGTAGGAGTTAAAATATCTGACTGCCTTTATATAGGCAGCCTTTCTTAAGGTTCTGTTTTATTATTGATCCATAGGTATATTGAGGGCTTCCCTGGTGGCTCAGTTGGTAAATAATTGACATGCACTGCAGGGAACCTTCAGCAATTCAGGGGGCCCAGGTTTGATTCCTGGGTTGGGAAGATCCTCTGGAGAAGGAAATGTCAACCCACTCCAGTATTCTTGCCTATAGGCAGACTTTCTTAAGGTTCTATTTTATTATTGACCCACAGGTATTTGAGCTTTAGAGAATTTTATTTATATATCTGTTAATATTTAACTTATTACTTGTGCATTTTTGGTGAACAGTAAAAGGATATTGAATCATGAAGGGAAAATGCCATCATGAGTAGATTAAAAGTGCCACACATACTACCTACCTATCAGTGTTGAAAACTTTCTGTTAAAGGCCAGATGTTAATCAGTTTAGGCTTTGCAGGTCGCACAGAGCCTCCGTCATATATTCTATTTCCATAAAAAAATTTTAATATGTAAAAATTTTCATCACCTTACAGATATAGAGTATATACAAACTAAAAAAGATAATTTTATGCTATTTTATGCATAAATTTAAGACTCTTAGGACTGGGATTGTATGCCAACAGAGTAAATAGGTACATATAATATAAATTTTAACTAGAAAGGCAAGAGTTATGCTAATCCTAGTTTTTTTCTTATTGATATACCTTCATTTACTTTTTTCTTAATAATAATGTATACATGAGTCAATTGTTTTTATTTTTTCAGGAAATGTTAGAGACAAAGTTGGAATCAGCCAAAATAATGGGCAACCCTTAGTATATATGGAGTGAATATGAAAGTTGAATAAGGAAGCTATTATAAATCAAATCAATGACCTAGGGTTGAGCAAATTCATGCTGAAAAGAAGTGAGAGGAATCTTCTAAAAATGGTAAGTATTCATCAGTTATGCCAAAGTACTTCTAAAGAAAAAGGAGCCTTGGTTAGGGTCTCTGTATGAATAAGAAAACTTTGTATAAGTATTTAAGGCTAAGAATTCATTTGCTGTGTCTCTCAAGGAATAGCAGCAAAATCAACATCATCAGCAACTCTCTGAGTAGAAAAGTATTGCTGGAAAAAGACATTAAGCTATATGATATGTAATTTGCAAACTACAAAGACACAGATAAAAGCCTGCTTTTGCTGACTTGTTATCTCTCAGGGCATGCAATTTTCAAGAGACTGGAATAGAGAGGTGACAGGAATTTATTTTAGTCAAAATATTGAACTTCCATTAAAGAAAAAAAAATTATTGTAATGAACATATATTCTGTACCACTTAGAGAACTATTAAATAAGAAAATTAAGAAAATGTATTAGAAAAGTTGGAAAATATACAAATGCTTAATTTATAAAAGCAGACACATATTCTATAAATATTTAAATGTCTACTGTATCATTTTAAATTTCCAAATATGTTATATGAATCTTTATTGTTTATAATAATTATTAGTAATTAATATTGATTTTCATCAGTGAACTGAACACTCTGAAAGCTTTTATCAGAAGTTTAAATCAGTGAATCTTTTTCAGACAGAAATTTTGGAAAATGCATCAAGAATCTTAAAAATAAAATTTTTTATATCTAGGAATCTATTATTTGGATGTAACTAGCAATACAAAATGTAGACAACAATTTTAATTAAGAATAGCCATTGTAAAGTTATGTATGATAGCCCACAGTGAATAAAAGCAAATAAAATTTCATTAATCTAAATGCTGTGACATTTAATAATCTTATATATTAAATAAACCTAATCTTGCAGAAATAAAATGTTTAGCCACCATTTGAAGCCATAAGAGTAGTTACTTCCACTATATGTATGTTTCACATGTGATCTGACATCTGAAGAAATATTATTGGGGTAGAGAAAGTTATCGGTTATTTCAGCGTTTGTCTATAAAATACTGTATTTTTAGGTGTGTGTCACAAAACTTTACAGGATTTTTTTTTTTTTTGGAATGAACAATTATGTTTTACTCCATTCTTTTATATTTGTTAGTGCATGCTACTGAAAGTTACTGTATAGAGAGGTATTTTTATTTAAAAAGGAAAAATAGAAGTATCATACAAATTATAACCCCAAAAAACAGTTTAGAAAACACAAATAATTGATTTTGATGATAATTTACTTCTAAATTTGTCTTTTTGATCAGTCTACTTATTTTTATTAATTGCAATTATTTTTAATTGTGTCAAGAAGGTGTATTTTTATTGGCCAGAGTTATTTCCTCTATAACAGTTTGTGGTTTTCCCTATATTTATTTCACAAATATATTTCCAGCATCTGTAGGTACTCATGCTATTGCATGTATTAAAAAATAATTAAGTTCTGGGGTAATAGTCTTAACGCTTCACATAACTTTGGACAGATGACTATAATGAATACCCTTAAGTATAGATTTCTTTTTAATTTATGACATTACCAATGCTACTTTAACCTCTTGCTATTTATGGAACATTTATTGTAGCTCACATTGTGAACACATACAAATGAAATAAACCATTACTCATTCTTGATGAGGATATAATAAAAAGTGGACAGAAAACAGCTATCAGTTGGTATATACATGTAGAGCAAACAAATATTAAATAAGTGACAGACAACACTTCATAAAATATTTTAAAGAGGTGAACTATGGGTTTATTCAAATAGTTTTTCATGAATGCTTTCAGTAATATTGTTTTACTGATTATATTTAAGGAACATTTGAAGATAGAAGAGTAGAAGTGGCAGATTTTTCACCTAAAAATGTGAGATCTAGTAAGGAAATTAAATCTGGTAAACATGTAAGTGTAATACTTTTTGAAAGGCACATTCAAATGTTAAGATGCAAGATGATTTGTGTTTGTGTGTATGTGATCAGGGTAAGTGGTTGGAAAAGTTATCATTTGAATTGGTTCTTGACTGACATATATAGTTTAAGCTTGCAAGATTAAGAAAAGAATGTTTCAGATAATGGTGTAAATGTTTTTGTAGGACAGGAAGAAATGCAATATGGATAGAAAATGCTTGAAGGATTATATGTAAGAGAACTGGTGTGTGACCGTACAGGAGAAAGACTGCAAGGCTGAACTGAATGAATTTGTTCACCAGGGAGTAGGGGGAGTTTATAGTATAAAGGAATGCCAGTGCTTGGCAACAGGACTGTGAATCTGCCAAATAAATGTTAGTTTGGTAACTAGTTATAAATTCATTTACAGTTAAGAAAAAAGCAAATAAAAAATAATGAGACCTTCCCTTTCTACACAAATTATAGAAAATATAAGAAGTCATTGCCCTATTCTGTTCACCACTACAAATCCAACAAGGTGGAAAATAATGTGTTGTTTTTAACATGTCAAAGAACCACAGGTGCAAAGAAACCTGCATTAAATTCTAGCAAATGACAAACTCTTCATAGGAAAAAGGAGACCACGGAAAGAGTAAGCTGACACTTTCTCGGTAGAGCTACAGGAGAAGGAGGAGGAAGCTGCCATATTTGAAGCTAGTGTTGCCTGCCATAAAATGCAATGGTGCTCTGAGGTCTGGCTGTAGAAGGGCTGATGGAACAGATTACATTTCCTAGAGGCCCCAGCAATAGAGTGACTTTCCCCCTTACCCACCTACACTTTCCTATAGTCCTTCACTGAGTACATGGATAGTAGGTCAAAGAGTCGGGGCACATCGGGAGACTTGAGAGTCATCTCTCTGGGATAGTTTGGATTTTCAGCTGAGAAAAATAGAGAGCTGAGCATTCCAGACATTTAATTTGCTGAGGTGGGGAAGACATCAGGAAATTTCTCTGAGGCATCCGGGGTACTCATGGAGTGATGAAACACTCTGCAAAGATCTAGGTTCATGTTTATAGGATGTTGAGACAGTTTTTAAGGTTCAGAAAGCTGGAGACAAGACTATAAGGGAAACTAAACTCTTCATGTCCCTAAACTTAGTGGATAGAAATGGGAAGATCACAGTATCACACACATGTATTCTTGGTATAAATGCATGCCTGCTCATTCACTTCAGTTGTGTCTGACTTTTTGCAACATTATGCACTGAAGCCCACCAGGTTCCTCTGTCCATGGAATTTTCCAGACAAGGATACTGGAGTGGGTTGCCATTTCCTTCTCCAGAGGATCTTCCCAACTCAGGGTGTGAACTCACATCTCCTGCATTGTAGGCAGATTCTTTACCCACTGAGCCACTTGGGAAGCCCATGAATAGCTTGAATTTTCCATGTGCTCTTCTTCAGTTCCTTCTCTCCTATATACTTCCCTTTCTTTCTGAAAAAAAAAAATCAGCTATTAAATCTTTACATAAGATTTAAGTCAGATGTACGGAAAGACCACAGCAGCCTAGAGCCAGGTGTTTGAGGCTCAAAGTTGATTAGGAGCATGCCTACAGTAAGCAAGCACCTGGGATAGGATCTAGACATTCAAGTAGAGTGAGGGGTCCGGGCGGAGCGAGGGGGGCAGCTCAGTAAGGTGAATCAGAAACTGATTTAAGAGTTGGAGACACCAGTGTAGAAATATGTAAAACAGTTTGTAAAGAGGATGCCCACTGCCTAATCTGGCCCAAGACAATATGCTACACAGACCCTGTGTATAAAACTTAAGAAGTAAAAGAGCTTTTTCCTTATACCAATGTATAACTTCTATCATTCCTGTTTTACTGATATAAGAATTATTAGTAATTACATACTATTATGGATATAGATGGGGAAATAGCAGAAACAGTGTCAGACTTTATTTTTTTGGTCTCAAAAATCACTACAGATGGTGATTGCAGCATGAAATTAAAATACACTTACTCCTTGGAAAGAAAGTTATGACCAACTTAGATAGCATATTCAAAAGCAGAGACATTACTTTGCCAACAAATGCCCATCTAGTCAAGGCTATGGTTTTTCCAGTGGTCACGTATGGATGTGAGAGTTGGACTGTGAAGAAAGCTGAGCGCCGAAGAATTGATGCTTTTGAATGGTGGTGTTGAAGAAGACTATTGAGAGTCCCTTGGACTGCAAGGAGATCCAGCCAGTCCATTCTAAAGGACATTGGTCCTAGGTGTTCTTTGGAAGGACTGATGCTAAAGCTGAAACTCCAATACTTTGGCCACCTCGTGTGAAGAGTTGACGCACTGGAAAAGACTCTGATGCTGGGAGGGATTGGGGGCAGGAGGAGAATGGGACGACATAGGATGAGATGGCTGGATGGCATCACCAACTCGATGGACATGAGTTTGGGTGAACTCTGGATGTTGATGATGGACAGGGAGGCCTGGTTTGCTGCAATTCATGGGGTCACAAAGAGTCAGACATGACTGAGTGACTGAACTGAACTGAACTATGTCTAGGCAACAGATATCTAGAGGAATGCATTATCTGTCACTTCTTGTGCCTGTGACTTGATACTGATCTGTATTCCATCCATGATAAAGGTAGTGTCACTGGTAACTTCTGCCAGAGATGTGTCTTATAATCTATCCAAACACTTCTCTGATTATTTTCATAAACAACTAATCAATAATTCCTCTAAGTTGAGTACCCAAGTAATGAAAAGTAGACTCGTTTTGAAGCTCATATTATGTCAGAATTTTCAGTGTAGGTTATTTATAAAATTTTTGTCTCTGTACAAAAAGGTGTTAAAATATTATTCCTAAAGTGTATTAGGTGCTCTGCTGAGGCCAACAGGACTGTGCAGTTTGGCTGTAAAGGAAGTAGTATCTGATAGGGGTACACGAGAATCCAGGAAAAATGAGTTGTTTAATATACAAGGCTGGATCCAAGACTTTAAATTGTCAGGGTTATGCATTTAGATCTCCAGTCATCTTCCAGACAGAAGGTAATCCATCATCCTATGAAAGTTGTTGACTTAAATTACAGTTACTTGCATTCTGATCAATAGATTTTAATGATTTGATCTTTTTTTTTCACCCCCCTGGGAGATAGGGATACTAGAGATGTCAAAGGATAATTTTTTTGAGGTCATTTGTCCATGGAGCACAAATGGAAAAACCATTGACTAACTTCCAGTAGAATTCTTTGATGGGACTGGAGTTGCAGAGGTTTTTATCATGGAGATATAGTATGGATAACATATAAAGCAGGGAGTTACATACAGGTAGTGACTACTTTTTGAGAAATCTAACAATGGTACCAGAAGGGGCATTTTTCTAACCTAATTATTATATAGAGGAGGGAGGAAAATAGAAAAAAAAGGATGTAATGAATGCATAAATATCAAGGGTTATAGAAAATATGTAGAAAGGTAATTATAAGAAAGCAGATAAAAATAAGAACAGGAATTATATAGGAAAATGTGTCCTGTGTCTTTGATAGAATCTACCAGCCAAGATCATCAGCTTGTTCAAAATTCTTGGGTCAGTTATCTACTTCTAAAGATTGGCTGCTTTTAGAAGATCTCTGAGAATCTTCAATTTGAGGTCATATATTGGATTGACCTTTCTATTACATGGAATTCTGAATTGCTTCATTAATTTTGAAATAGGAACCCTTTATCTGCAAATAGTACCTGATAAAGAGCTTCCCTGGTGGCTCAGTGGTAAACAGTCTGCCTGCCAATGAAGGAGATGTGGGTTCAATCCCTGGGTCAGGAAGATCTCCTGGAGAAGGAGATTGTAACCCACTCCAGTATTCTTCATGGACAGTGGAGTCTAGTAGGCTACAGTCCATGGGGTTGCCAAAGAGTTGAACATGACTGAGTGACTAAACAATAATAACAGTACCTGATAAGGTACCTTTTAATGAGGTTCCATCATTTTTATTGGGTATTTCTTCAAATAGATGATCTCTTCACTGAATATCATGGGGAAGTACTTAAGACATGAGACTATTTCCTTTTCTAACTTCTGTTTTCAGTTTTTCCTCTGAGGACGTTCAAGGGATTGGATGAGAATGATGGGAGAAATTCAAAAAGATACAGAAGCTAACTTAAAGGTACTCCTACTGTCAGCCAAATCTGGGACAAAATGGATAGCAAAATAATGAATAATAGTTACTGATTATAATCTACTGATAAATGGGAAGCTATAAGCTCATATCCATATAAATAAACTAATGAAGAAAGTGAAAGTTTGATTTTTATCTAATATAAAAGCTTCATTAATACCTCCCTAATACATAGTCAAAGCCCTCATCACCAATATTGGTAATATTCATGTGGCATCTGATAAAACACAAAGAAAACACACCATTGCTTCTGCCTCAGTCAATCATAAGAATATCAGTAAAATTCAAATTGAAGGGCATTCTATGAAATATTTAGCCATTAACCCCTGGGAATGTCAAGGTCCTAAAAGTCCAAAGAACAATTAAGAAATTATTTTAGATAGAGACTAAAACAAACAGTAAAATGCAACACATTATTCTGATTGGATCTTTTTCTATAATCATAATTAGTAAACAATTAATATATTCTGAATATTAGGTGGTAGAGATGTATTAATTTACTCATTTTGATGCTTCTATTGTGGTTCTATAGGAGAATAACATTGTTATAAATATTCAAGTCAATTATTGGTATTTATAGGGCATCATGTTGATAATTTATTCTGTAATAGTTCAGGAAAGAAGTTCTTTATACTATCTTTTAAAATTGCTGTGCATTTGATCATGTTGGAAAATTAAAATGAAATGAAATTATAATCATGCGAATGACATAAATTGAAGTTGAGGGGTGTATTACAAAGCAATGGGCCTCTTCACAAACATCGTCTTAAAGTATAGGACAACCAAATAAAAATCATAATTTTGAATAGAAAAAAATGGGGTGCTATAGAGGACAGTACTGCAAAAATGAGTATAATTTTAAATGGATAATTTAAACCACTTTAAATCTTCTGAATTTGATCTTTGTTCTTCAGCTCTCTATCAGAGAGTCCTTATTATTAGGAAAAGCATATACACGAATTCAAAAAGACAGTGAATGATCTTTGCAAATTGTCAAATTTTTCATAAATAATAATGAGGTAAATGTGAAAAATATAGATGAAATATAGAAAAAAATTTGTGAACTTAGGTAAAGGCTATTTGAAATATTTTTGCAAATTTATGATGTTCTTCAAATTAAAGTAATAAATATAAAAAAAAAAAGAATGCAATTTCCTATTTTCAACAGCAATCTAAGAACAAATTTAATAATTATTTTCAGGGCCTCTATGAAGATACCTAGAAAGACTTTACTAGGAGAGATAATAGCCTGAAAAACTAGACAAAATATTAAAGTACAGAGTAATCATGAATAAGTATGAAAATAAAAACAAATGGCTTTTTTCTCCACCAACTTGGAAATTAAATAAAATAGTAATATTTATAATTATTGTAAATATATGAAGCAATGGATTCTCTTACACTACTTAAGGGATTTTATAAATATGTTTAATCATTCATTTGATAATTCTTTAATGACATTAAATTTATAATGTAAAAACTTTCAGGTTTTTCAAACCTTTTAAAGTGGTTTGGAGTTACTCACCTGTTTGCTGGTCATTCTAGTGCCCTGTTCTTCCCTGACTTGACTAAAGGAGGTTGAACCAAAGAGAATCATTGATGGGAGACTGCAAGCAGACAAAGAGAGTAGCAAGGGTATTTCTATCCTTAAATCTGGCTGAAAATACCTGTGTCTTCAGATGACCACTATGCTGTTCAGGTGGTGATTCCAGCTGGTAGCCAGCGGCCAACCTCAGTTCTTAGGTGGCAGGAACATTATCCCTTCTGAGTTGCTTCACTGTCCTAATTGTCTTTCAAACGGATTATGAAAGTATATTTGTAACTATTAAAACACCTAGCATGGATTGTGTTTTACTGATAAGACCTTGATTGATATAAATATGAATTCTACCTATAAGATTACATCCTAGAAACAAAATATACTAAACATCTGGATCCAAGATTGCTCATCACAGCCCTTTGAAAGAGCAAAACATAGGAACCATTTAAATATCCAAAAATAGTTGACTAGTTAAGTATAATATTTATTCATGTCAGGAAATACAATGTAGCTACCAAAAATTCTGTCTTAAACTTTTTATGTTTTGAAAAGTTGTTTAGCCCATGAATTTTGGTGAGAAAAACAAAATTATCCCAATTTTGTAATGGCCTTAAATTTGACAGTCAAATAACGCTTCCATCACTCATCTTTCAATTTCTGAATTGAAAGTTACAATTAGTGGATTTTTTTGCTTTTCTCATTTTTTTCAAAAAATATATTCAATTCCATGTTATTAAATCATAGCTAGTATTTAAAGGAAACACTTCAAGAGTGAGAGCAAGCAAGAATTTTTTTTTTCTACTTCCTCTGCAGATGGCTATCTTTGCCTTCTCTTAATGAGGTGAATAATATTCATTAAGGTGGAATCATATTGAACATATGTCAAGATCAAATAGTTTGCCTTTCATTCATGTTACAAGAAACTATTACAGTCTATCTTTATTATTCATTAATTCATATTTACCAGTTTGCCTACTAACTAAAATATATTTGGAACCCTCAAATCAATGACTGTGTTCCTTTCTCCATCATTTGCAAACATGAACAATATCAGTGAAAAATTTCAGTCCCTGTTTAAGTTGAACAGGCTATGCCTCCTTGTGTCAGCTCTCATAGTAAATCAGTGTCCTATTTGTAGTCTATTTGGAGCCACATTGGGCTTCTCTGGTGGCTCAGCTGGTACAGAATCTGCCTGCAATGTGGGAGACCTGGGTTCTATCCCTGGGTTGGGAAGATCCCTTGGGGGAGGAAAAGGCTACCCACTCTGGTATTTTGGCCTGGAGAATTCCATGGACTGTATAATCCATGGGGTCACAAAGAGTCAGACACGACTCCATGACTTTCACTTCACTTGAACCACATTTTTAAAATTTTATACTGTTTTTGAGGTCATTTTGTTGTTTAAAATGTACCCCCAAGTGTAGAGATGGAGTGCAATCTAGTATTCCAAAGCTCAAGAAGGCTATGATATTCCTTACAAAGAAAATGTGTGTTTAATAAGACTTGTTCAGCCATGAGTTAAAGTAGTTGGCTGTGAGTTCAGTGTTAATGAGTCAACAATATATGGCTGAAACCCTTGACTGAAGCAGAGGACTGGGAACACCCACTCTTACTGAAGTCAAAAATACACATTATAACTTTTAGTTGACCCTCCAAACTGTGGTTCTGTATCCAAAAATTCAAGTAACCACAGATCATATAGTACTTACAGTAGAAAATAGTAGTATTTCCAATAGCTGTATTTACTATTTCAAAAGTAAATTACTGTAGTGCTGACTATTGAAAAAAAAAAACTGCATATATGTGGATTCACACAGCTCAAATCGTATTGTTCAAGGGTCAACTGTGTATTTAAAAAGGTGTGTTTGAATAGAAGCATACACAAAATAAGGTTATATTTTAGTGGCTGATGAAAATATTGTGACCTGATACACTAATGGAGCCTCTTTTCCCCTAGGAGTAGATGTTATGATATTTGCTAATTCAGAGTCTGTGGGTAATTTATAGAACTTAGCTGCTACAAATAGCAAGTGCTCATAGCTAATTTTCTAAATAGTTTCTCTCTAAATTTCTAAATGTTTCATAGCTTACTCACAATTCTTTTAGAGAAGTGTCAGTTTTTTAAAACTGTTTCTAAAACATGTTCCTCAGAGACTAATGTTTTATGGTGGCTCCTCAGTAGGCACCTTCCCTGTGGAACAAAGGAGAGAGATTACAACAGTCCAATCTCTACACCCTCTACCCCATTTATCCAGTGTATGGGGGTGTGTGTGTGTTAGTCACTCAGTCTTGTCTGACTCTTTGTGGTCCCGTGGACTATAGCCCACTAGGCTCTTCTGTCCATGCAATTCTCCAGGCAAGAATACTGGAGTGGTAGCTATTCTTTTCTCCAGAGGATCTTCCTGACCCAGGGATAGAACCCAGGTCTCCCGCATTGTAGACAGATTCTTTATTGACTGAGCCACCAGGGAAGCTCTATCAAGGCTTTATCACATATATTTTGAGGTTCATTCAGGATTTTGTTTGTATGATTTCTGCTGATGATAGCATTAATAATGTTGACACTCAAGTTATTAAATTATTGTTATTTTTAAAACATAAACAATTAAAAAATGGAGGAATGTTTAGGTATAACAATGAAATTCTAGATGCTAATTATAAGCATATATTAGAAAAGGCAAATTTTTCATGGCATTGGATTTTTAAAATAAATGCAGGATGCTTGGGACTGACGCACGGGGATAATCCAGAGAGATGGTGTGGGTTGGGAGCGGGGAGGTGGGGGTCGGGATTGGGAGTTCATGTACACTCGTGGCTGATTCATGTCAATGTATAGCAAAATGAATACAGTATCGTAAAGCAAAATAAACTAAAAAATAAAAATTAATTAATTAAAAAAATAAAATAAAATAAAGGACTAATTTCTTCAGAATTAACATATTAATTCAATATTTTAAGAATTTAATTAGTCTTATGCAAGAACACTGGCACAGTAATGAAGAAAATAATAATTATAATGATTTTTATCTGGAAATGAGGGACCTGACAACTGTTGGACTGGAGAGGAGTGGTCAAGACAAAGGGAAGCAAAGGTCGCTCAGAGATGGCCTCCAGCTAGAACAATTCCTGTGGGGTGTGGGAAGGGGGAGATGTAGGGTGAAGAGGATAGAACTGGCATTAAAAGGCCTGGAACAAAAAGAAGAAACAGATGATCTGGGTGGGGAAGTTTTTTGTTTTTGTTTTTGTTTTTAATATGCACAATTAGTTGTTCAATGGATAAAACTTTTTATATATCTATATCTAGATACAGATCTAGATCTACATAGATGCATGCTGTGCTGTGCTCACTTGCTTCAGTCTTCTCCGGCTCTTAGCAGTTCCGTGGACTGCTGCCCTCCAGGGTCTTCTGTCCATGGGATTCTCCAGGCAAGAATACTGGAGTGGGTTGCCACCCAGGGGATCTTCCCCACCTAGGGATCCAGGGTTTGAAAAGGGATCTCCTGCATTGCAGGCAGATTCTTTACCAGCTGAGCTACCAGTGAAGCCCATATATATATATAGACACACACACACATATACACAAACATATATATATAATTAAATTCTAGTTTCAAGATAATAGAAATAAATGATTTAGACTCTGACCTCAAAAATCTGTATCTAGTAGGAAGGCAGACAATACACCAACTATTATAGCACAGTCTCAAACATTGAACATTTTTCCTTAGAATATATATCAGAAAGGATTCGCCATTGTCTAATTGTCAAACATGAGAGATTTGGGAGTATTGAACAATCCATACCACAGATATGGAAGCCATTTATAATTATTTGAAAGTTAATTAAACTTTACATACATGGCTATTGTGTCTCCTAGAACACACAAAATTAAAACTTTATGTATACATATATAAAATTATGCATATATTATGTGTGCATGGTTAGCTGTGTCTAACTCTTTGTGAGCCCATGGACTGTAGCCCTCCATGTTCTCTTGTCCATGGAATTTTCCAGGCAGGAATATTGGAACAGGTTGCCATTGCCTACTCTAGGGGATTTTCCCAAGCCAGAGTTCAAACCTGAGCCTCTTGCATCTCCTGCATTGGATTCTTTACCAGTGGCATTACCCACGCAGCCAATATGTTATGTGTATATATATGGAATTTTAATATGCAGATTATTATATTTATAATATGTATATTATCTTTGTTATATAATGTGTATATTATATATGTGTGTATATATATTATATTTATAATATGTATACACAGAAATACACACAATCCATCACGCTGTCATGCTTTAGTCAAACTTTGCTCTGCAGCTCACATTGACAAATAATTCAAGTTACTTGACTAATGTGTCATGCATGCTAAGTCACTTCAGTTGTGTCCAATTCTTTGGACCCTGTGGACTATAGCCCCCCAGGCTCCTCTGTCCACATAATTCCCTAAGTATTAAAGTAAAAGTCTAGGAAGCACTGAGATGGAGGATATAATAGCTGGATTAAACTAAGTAGTGAGGTTGAAGAAGATCCACAGGGTACAGGGGCTATTGAGTTAAATGTAATATCAAGAATGAGAACATGTTGGAAAGGATTTAAATTCTAATTACTGGTCACATTCTTTATCTCAGATTAAAGTCTATAAAGAGCTCCCCAGCATTCTGCTAATTCTTCCTGACAAATAGAGGCCCAGACTCCAAAGCTTTATTATAGTCATTCAGGACTCTCAAAGCAGCCATTTGAGAATTGCCACAAATAAATGTTCCTGGAATTCTTGTGATAAAGAGGGAGTTATTCTGCTGAGCTGATGATGGCTTTATAGTGGAACAGGTTTGAATTCAAATTATGAATTGGCAAATGCCTAAAAGCAGTTTTAGGGAGAAAAACACGAGAGATGACTTGGGTCTGATGTTGCGATTTAAAATACCCTATTTGCTTATGCTTGAATCTAGTTTCCAATTTATTACCATCAGATTTAGCAGCCACATAGATAAGATAAAGGAACACTAGAAGGGAAGGTTGATCTTTCACCCTAAAATATCATCTTTGAGAAACTGCTTTCGAGAGACATTGGCATTTCAAGTTTAGGTCTTATTTGGCAGTGCTGCTCTCTTCTGTACATTGTTCCAGGAAAGTGTGAAGTTTAAGGAAATGTAATTTTTATACCCTTTTTATCCCCTTGCCTTCTGATGCACTGATATTTTGGCACTCCTAGTAAGATCTCAGAGTTTTTCTGCAGTGCATTTTATTTTTAGAAAACTCCAGTAGCTTTATCTGCTTCTGTCATCTTTCACACAGGAGACACACACACACACACACACACACACACACACACACACACACGGAGAAACTAGAGAAAAGCCCTCTTGTTTGGATGTACTTACAGAGTTTTCTTTTTCATCCTAGGTAAAATGAGATTCAAAATCCTGGCCAAAGTTTCAGTAAGGTACATCCTCTGACAAATAAGCTTCATTGCTGATGTATTTAGAACATATCCTTGCAACTTTGCTCTTTTATTTAAATAACAACCCCTCAAAGTAATTCACTAGTAATAACAGTAATTAACATATATAATTTCAGTTCTCAAGATCTTATTCAATTATTTGTTATTTCATACTGCCTCTTATTGATACAGTTTTATGAATGTAGCAACTGAATCTGTTCAGAGTAAAGGAATAACTATGTGTGTGCGATTTAAGCCCACTCACTTTAATTCCAAAGTATTTTATTATCCCTCCCTATCCCCCCACCAAAATGTGATTAGAACAAAGGCTCTCTTAACAAAACTTGAAACTGATTCAAAATTATACTTCAAAGCACACTTCGATTTCCCCAAAGACAGGAAATTGGAAATGAATGAGAGGGAAGATTTAGCAATTCAATAAGTAGGAGTGAGAACCACTTTTCCCACAGTTTCCAGGATAACACGGACTCTGATTCCAGACACATAGAAAATGCTCTAATGTGATTTGTTAGATCAATAAAAATGAATTAATAAATGTTGTTATGCACAGAGAGAATTTAAAAAAGACAAGGCTCAACTCCATCAAAACTGCAGGCTCATACCTTTGAACAACAATCTTTGAGCACTAAGGCAACTCTTTTTTTAATGAAGTGTTTGTCAGTCTCTGACCAATAAATGCTTTCTAAGTACAGCAAAACGATGCCTGGCACAAACTGTAGTACTTATCAATTATTTATATATTTTCATTTTTGAAAACTCCTAAAATAGCAAATAAATAAAGCCACATGAATTTCTGTAGCTTCCATGGAGTTCCCAGCAGGCTTTAACTTTTAGGCAGAATTCCTAAATATTCCTTTAAATATGACATTGAAGCTTAGGAGAATCCCTTGACAGAGGAGATCAATGTATCAAATTAAGCAAGTGTTCTGTATTAAACACCACTTAAAATAATCATATACCTTGAAAGCAATTTTGTCTTTTATGACTTGGACCCATGAAACTTAGACACAGAAAGTTGTAAGATATGTATGTTTCTTGTGTTGATTGTAAGATTCTATTGTCACTGAGACATCTCTTGTGAGATGCTTCTGTTTTGCCTAATATAAGAATGATCCAACATGAAGCATTATGTTTCAGACAAGATACTTCACTGAAAGAGGAATTTGATTTTAGATAATTAATTATAAAAATAGTTTAAAAGAGCATGGGGAAGTTTGAAGTTACTTTGAAATGACAGTCAGAAAACATTTAGAGACAACACCGAGAATCACAGGCTGATCTTGAAGAAATCACCACTGCCACCGTGACCACCATTGGTCTGCAGGGTGAACTAACAGGATTTTGACTTGCTTTGCAATCTGTGATGCTGTCAGCATTCACACCACTGCTGCTACTTCAGAAACCTGATGATATAAGCAACCATTTCTTCATGATCCACAAACATCTACATTCCCCTTTGGTGATGAAGTTAAGATGGAAGTGCCTTCCCCAAGATGTTCATGTTGGAATTGAATTGTTACCTGAATAAATCTGATTGGTTGGTCATGGAGAACTCTTCACTCTTATAGGCTGAATAGCTTTTTCTTCTTTGCAATCTCTGCAAACTGCTCTTTTGCTCACTTGAAGCCAACCAAGGACAGAAAAATTACAAACCAATTAGAATCTTTTCACTACTTCCAATCATCCCACTCTTATAGAACACTTGCCAACCAAAGACTGTCTCAGAATCTCCTTCCTCCATTTCCTTCACAAAACTGAGTCTTCCCTTCAAACACCTTTGAACCCTGCTGAAAGGAAGATGGCCACAGATGGGTCCCCTTAGGCAACTCATGAAGAAATAATCTTCACTAATTTTGTCTCACAGTTGTTTTTATATTTGATGTATATCTAATAACCCTCCCTTTCCCAACTACA
Source organism: Aepyceros melampus (assembly GCA_006408695.1). NCBI lineage: Eukaryota > Metazoa > Chordata > Mammalia > Artiodactyla > Bovidae > Aepyceros > Aepyceros melampus. The sequence continues at coordinate 80,517 of SJXQ01008464.1, forward strand.
GATTAGAAATTTCCTTCATATACTTCAACTAAATAAACACATTATAACATATTTAATGCAGAGGACTTTATGAGAATCCAGCTATCCTCTAATAAACCAAACATATGATCTTTTTTTAAATGTGGAAAAATGTTACTTTTCTCATCAATTACTTTTGGTTTGGAAAATATATTTTTAGAAAGATACACTATTAAAGTTAGCATGCATTGTGTTAAATTCTTTAATGAATTGATTGACATCTTTACATTTCTAATTTATCATCCACTAAATATTAAGATACAAGCAATTATACAAATTTGTTTTGGTCCTCAATAAGTATTAAGACTACAGAAGTATCCTAAAATACAAACATTGAGAATTTTTTTCTAGTCCTTCATTAAGGGTTCTACTTCCTGTAATTTTATGTAATTATTTAAAAATAAAAATAGTTATAATAAAAAGCTTCACCATGATTTTAAAATGTTTGAAATCAGATTCTTGTTTCTATCATCATCATCAAATGCAATGCTTAACATTCATAGTGTTGTCAAACAGGATTAAGGCAGGATAGCTTCAAGTCAAAAAGTAAAATTGATGATGCTTAAAATGTGTAAGAAGATATATTTAATACAACAGAGTATTATTTTATTAATATTTATATATGTTTAAATTATGGTGGTAGTGATTATAATTTGTAAAAACTCTAAAGAGCAAAACATAAAAGCAAACAAACAGAGTTATTTGAATAAAACAGTTCAGTGCTCTGCTGTGCCTTTTCCCTCACATGGAAGCCATTACCAAAACTTTTATTCACATTTTGGTTTAGTTTCCAATTGTGTCTTCAGCTGTATGCCATGGAAATGCATTTCTTATTTACTTCACTGGAGTACTTTTATAATGGAACAATTAACAACCCACAAATTGTTAATTCCTTGTTAGTATGAAACCATCTGGTGTCAAATTCTCTACACCAGGGTGGGATTTGAAACAGACGTGCTCCCCACAATGTGTTCAGTGTTAATCACCAGTGAAACCTGATGAAAATAATCTTCTGTTTTTAGAAATGCAGCAATTGTTTTAGACAGTTCTTTTTTCTTTTGGTGCAATGTTTATTTCACTTGAACCTATACTGGGATTTGATTAAGTTGTTTGTGTCAGGAGCAATGACAACATCCATTTCAGAAGCTTTACAAGAGATAGCGCAGGAGATGCTTCATATTTATCTACACACATATATGTAGCATAATCTTGTTCCCAGAATAATGTTTTATAGTGCATTTTACATTTATAAAATACCTAAAATGTATTAACTTCCATGTTTTAGTGTGACTGAAAGTAAAATGTTAGGAAGCATGAATAGAACAAAAAAATAATTTTGATTATCTAAGTATACATATAAGAAATCTTCTGAATCTTGGTCAGCCCTTTAGATATGTCAAAAAAGACATGACATTTGCATCATTTCTTTGTTCTTCACATTTATTTTCCCACCTAAATTTTTGTTCACCATGGTTATCACGTTGACCCAGTAACACACTCCTAATGACTTCTGAATATCCATTAGTCCAGATAGTTTCACCTTTCTCAATGTAAAAGATGAGAGTTTCAGATAAGTTGGGAAATCATGAAGGGTCGGTACAGAAAGAATTGTTTTTTCTATTACAGGCACAATTTCACAAGCTTGCTTAAATTTCTGGACAAGACAGTGGTTTTAAAAATCATTCTTAAAAATTCCTATACTGCAACTCTCTTCAAAAGAGGAATCAAAAAGAAGGAAACATTATTTATAAGGAAAATCAGAAATTTATTGTATTATAAAGATTGAACAGCATCTGCTATTTTTGATACAACATAAAAAATGAAAAAAAAAAAAAGGATTTTAGACAACCATATTTTTTCTCTAACACATAAAAGTCCAGTGCCCTAGGATTTGAAATGTACTATGTCTGTCTTGTTGTTTGGTGGGGTGTGGGTCTGAGACAGGGCCAAGCCACAGGGAGACTGGGCAGGGTATTCTACTGCTACCAGAGTAAATTAACAAGCTGTAATAAACACCACCCAGCCTGCCAAAATGGACATGAAAAACATGCCCCATATCTTGCTTCCTACCTTGGTGGAATGAGGCCTGTAGAAGAGCTATCTTTGTGGCAGCATAACAAATCTTATGGAAGAGAAGAGCAGGTGCTGGGACACAGTGCCAAATGTTTATAACAATTTCACTGCATGGATGTGTCTCTTCTTCCAAGATAAGCCCCCTATTTGTGGCAGTCCAAAGAAACCTATAAAATATATGTTATCTGATCCTGTCTCTAGATGTCCCCTCTCCCCTGAAATCATCTCTGTGGAGTTTAGCTTTACAATCTTTCTCTTTTCCCAAAAAGTGTGGATATCAATTTTCTTACCCTCAAGCCTCCTGAAGAATGTAGTTAAGGACAAAGCAGGAGATGGAAATGAAATATGTCTGGAATGCCAACAGGATAACACTTTCTTCAAGTGGTGGAGCAGGGTTCTCTTTGTGTTTGAACAGAAGTACTGCCTTGGACTGTTCATTTGGAAGTTTAACCACATGTATTAGCTTTCTGTAGCTGCAGTAAAAAATTACCATTAATTTAGTGGCTTCTAATGGCACACATTTATTATCTTACACTACTCTAGGGCACAAGTCTATTGCAGGTCTTAGTGGGGTCAAAGCAAGGTGTTGGCATGATTACATTCCTTTTTGAAGGCTCTAGGAGAGAATCAGTTGTCTTGAATTCTCTAGCCCTATAGGTCACTTTTCCTTCAATCTTTCCCTGCTTCAGGGTCTTTTCCAATGAGGGAGACAGAGGATAAGATAGTTAGATAGCATCACTGACTCAATGAACATGAATATGAGCAAATTCTGGGAGATGGTGAAGGACAGGGAAGCCTGGCATGCTGCAGTTCATGGGTCTCACAGAGTCGAACATGACTTTTAGCGGCTTAACAACAACAAAAATAAGTCTTGGATTCCTTGACTTCCTTGACTTGACTTGGATTCCTTGACTCATAGCTCTTTCCCTCCATCTTCAAAGTCAGCAGCGTTGCATCTCTGACTACTTTTTCACAGTCAGATCTCATTCTCACCACAGCTAGGAGCCCCATGTGATTAGACTAACCCCACCAAGCTAATTCAGGATGATCTCAAAGATCTTAACAGTTAAATCTTCAAAGTCCTTTAGCAAGTAGCATTCACAGTTCTGGGGATCAGGACTTGAGGGTCTTCAGTTCAGTTCAGTTCAGTGGCTCAGTCGTGTCCGACTCTTTGCGACCCCATGAATCGCAGCACGCCAGGCCTCCCTGTCCATCACCAACTCCCGGAGTTCACTCAGACTCACGTCCATTGAGTCCATGATGCCATCCAGCCATCTAATCCTCGGTCGTCCCCTTCTCCTCCAGCCCCCAATCCCTCCCAGCATCAGGGTCTTTTCCAATGAGTCAACTTGGAGGGCCATTATTCTGCTCACCATTCCAGAGGAAAATTCTCTTGTTTCTGCCCCTGAAAACAAGCTTTATTTCGCTTTTTTTCCACAGAACTATCTGTGCATTTTCAGATTTATTTATAAAAGTTTCTGTTTAGCCTCCTTTGGCAAGTGTTGCTCTTTCTAGACACATGATGGCTGATCCATCTTCAACTTCAAGTGGAAAGAAGAGAGAGGTAAAGGGGTTAGGAGATAAAGGTATATGGTAACACCCAAAGGTATCTTTGTCCCTTTTAAGACTATCAAGGAAACTGTCCTTAGCAAAATTAAACAATAAAATTATGTGTTTGATTTTTTTAACTTTTTTTTTTTTTACTTTATATTACTTTACAATACTGTATTGGTTTTGCCATACATCAACATGAATCCACCATGGGTGTACATGTGTTCCCAATCCTGAACCCCTTTCCCACCTGTCTCCCCATACCATCTCTCTGGGTCATCCCAGTGCACCAGCCCCAAGCATCCTGTATCCTACATCAAACCTAGACTGGCGATTCATTTCTTATATGATATTATACATGTTTCAATGCCATTCTCCCAAATCATTCCACCCTCTCCCTCTCCCACAGAGTCCAAAATACTGTTCTATACATCTGTGTCTCTTTTGCTATCTCACATACAGGGTTATCATTACCATCTTTCTAAATTTCATACATATGTGTTAGTATACTATATTGGTGTTTTTCTTTCTGGCTTACTTCACTCTGTATAATTGGCTCCAGTTTCATCAACCTCATTAGAACTGATTCAAATGAATTCTTTTTAATGGCTGAGTAATACTCCATTGTCTATATGTACCACAGCTTTCTTATTCATTCATCTGCTGATGACATCTAGGTTTCTTCCATGTCCTGGCTATTTATAAACAGTGCTGTGATGAACATTAGGATATATGTGTCTCTTTCAATTCTGGTTTACTTGGTGTGTATGCCCAGCAGTGGGATTGCTGAGTCATAAGGCAGTTCTTTTTGTAAGGCCTCCTCAGACAGCCATTTTTCTTTTTTCCATTTCTTTTCCATGAGGATGGTCTTGATCCCTGTCTCCTGTACAATGTCATGAACCTTCATCCATAGTTCATCAGGCACTCTATCTATCAGATCTAGGCCCTTAAATCTATTTCTCACTTCCACTGTATAATCATAAGGGATTTGATTTAGGTCACACCTGAATGGTCTAGTGGTTTTCTCTACTTTCTTCAATTTAAGTCTGAATTTGACAATAAAGAGTTCATGATCTGAGCCACAGTCAGCTCCTCGTCTTGTTTTTGCTGAGTGTATAGAGCTTCTCCATCTTTGGCTGCAAAGAATATAATCAGTCTGATTTCAGTGTTGACCATCTGTTGATGTCCATGTGTAGAGTCTTCTCTTGTGTTATTGGAAGAGGGTGTTTGCTATGACCAGTGAATTTTCTTGGCAAAACTCTATTAGCTTTTGCCCTGCTTCATTCTGCATTCCAAGAGCAAATTTGCCTGTTACTCCAGGTGTTTCTGGACTTCCTACTTTTGCATTCCAGTCCCCTATAATGAAAAGGACATCTTTTGTGGATGTTAGTTCTAAAAGGTCTTGTACGTCTTCATAGAACCGTTCAACCTCAGCTTCTTCAGCAACTCTTGTGTTATTGGAAGAGGGTGTTTGCTATGACCAGTGAATTTTCTTGGCAAAACTCTATTAGCTTTTGCCCTGCTTCATTCTGCATTCCAAGAGCAAATTTGCCTGTTACTCCAGGTGTTTCTGGACTTCCTACTTTTGCATTCCAGTCCCCTATAATGAAAAGGACATCTTTTGTGGATGTTAGTTCTAAAAGGTCTTGTACGTCTTCATAGAACCGTTCAACCTCAGCTTCTTCAGCATTCCGGTTGGAGCATAGACTTGGATTACCGTGATATTGAATGGTTTGCCTTGGAAACAAACAGAGATCATTCTGTCATTTTTAAGATTGCATCCAAGTACTGCATTTCGGACTCTTTTGTTGACCATGATGACTACTTCATTTCTTCTGAGGGATTCCTGCCCAGAGTAGTAGATGGTTATCTGAGTTAAATTCACCCATTCCAGTCCATTTTAGTTCACTGTGTAAAGAACAGAAGCAAAAAGCAAAGGATAAAAGGAAAGATACAAACATCTGAATGCAGAGTTCCAAGGAATAGCAAGAAGAGATAAGGAAGCCTTTCTCAGTGATAAATGCAAAGAAATAGAGGAAAACAACAGAATGGGAAAGACTAGGGATCTTTTCAAGAAAATTAGAGACACCAAGGGAACATTTCATGCAAAGATGCGCTCAGTAAAGGACAGAAATGGTCTGGACCTAACAGAAGCAGAAGATATTAAGAAGAGGTGGCAAGAATACAGAGAAGAACTATATAAAAAAGATTTTCTTGACCAAGATAATCACGATGGTGTATCACTCATCTAGAGCCAGACATCCTGGAATGTAAAGTCAAGTGGGCCTTAGAAAGCATCACTATGAACAAAGCTAGTGAAGGTGATGGAATTCCAGTTGAGCTATTTCAAATCCTGAAAGATGATGCTGTGAAAGTGCTGCACTCTATATACCAGCAAATTTGGAAAACTCAGCAGTGGCCACAGGACTGGAAAAGGTCAGTTTTCATTCCAATTCCAAAGAAAGGCAATGCCAAAGAATGCTCAAACTACTGCACAATTACACTCATCTCACACACGAGTAAAGTAATGCTCAAAATTCTCCAAGCCAGGCTTCAGCAATATGTGAACCGTGAACTTCAGATGTTCCAGCTGGTTTTAGAAAAGGCAGAGAAACCAGAGATCAAATTGCCAACATCCACTGGACCCTCGAAAAAGCAAGAGAGTTCCAGAAAAACATCTATTTCTGCTTTATTGACTATGCCAAAGTCTTTGACGTGTGGATCACAATAAACTGTGGAAAATTGTGAAAGAGATGGAAATACCAGACCACCTAACCTGCCTCTTGAGAAACGTATATGCAGGTCAGGAAGCACCAGTTAGAATTGGACATGGAACAACAGACTGGTTCCAAATAGGAAAAGGAGTATGTAAAAGCTTTATATTGTCACCCTGCTTATTTAACTTATATGCAGAGTACATCATGAGAAATGATGGGCTGGAAGAAGCACAAACTGGAATCAAGATTGCTGGGAGAAATATCAATAACCTCAGACATGCAGATGACACCACCCTTATGGCAGAAAGTGAAGAGGAACTAAAAAGCCTTTTGATGAAAGTGAAAATGGAGAGTGAAAAAGTTGGCTTAAATCTCAACATTCAGAAAACGAAGATCATGGCATCTGGTCCCATCACTTCATGGGAAATAGATGGGGAAACAGTGGAAACAGTGTCAGACTTTATTTTTCTGGGCTCCAAAATCACTGCAGATGGTGACTGCAGCCATAAAATTAAAAGACTCTTACTCCTTGGAAGAAAAGTTATGACCAACCTAGATAGCATATTCAAAAGCAGAGACATTACTTTACTAGTAAAGGTCCCTCTAGTAAAGGCTATGATTTTTCCAGTGATCACGTATGGATGTGAGAGTTGGACTGTGAAGAAAGCTGAGCACCGAAGAATTGATGCTTTTGAACTATGATGTTGGAGAAGACTCTTGAGAGTCCCTTGGACTGCAAGGAGATTCAACCAGTCCATTCTGAAGGAGATCAACCCTGGGATTTCTTTGGCGTTAATAAGGCTGAAGCTGAAACTCCAGTACTCTGGCCACCTCATGTGAAGTGTTGACTCATTGGAAAAGACTCTGATGCTGAAAGGGATTGGGAGCAGGAGGAGAAGGGGACGACAGAGGATGAGATGGCTGGATGGCATCATGGACTAGATGGACGTGAGTCTGAGTGAACTCCAGGAGTTGGTGATGGACAGGGAGGCCTGGCGTGCTGCTATTCATGGGGTCACAAAGAGTTGGACACGCCTGAGTGACTGAGCTGTACTAAACTGAAGGCAGTTCTATTTCCAGTTGTTTAAGGAATCTCCACACTGTTCTCCATAGTGGCTGTNTTGGTGGGATGCCATCTATGGGGTTGCACAGAATTGGACATGACTGAAACGACTTAGCAGCAGCAAAGAAAATAGGCACAAAAATTTAGGAATGCCTTTGATTCCCAAAAGGTCAATTGGAAAAATTAAATAGTCAATGAACAGGTATATATCTATGGGAAATATGCAACATAAAATATATTTTTAAAAAAGTCTAACAAATACATTTTACATTGTTTATGATAAGATTCTCTCTTAAGAGAAAAAGGAACTCACTTTAGGAGAACAAAAATAAGTTTAACTACACAGCCCACATAAAAAACTAAAGGACTTTAAAATTTTAAATTAAGAAAGTCATCAACAGATTTAGACAAAGAAAAACCTTAAAAATCTGACATCATAATATTTATGTCAGAAATTTCAAATAAAATAAAAATAAAAAGTATATGTGAACTTTCTTTTAAATGATCACAGGAGCAAGCTACAGTGAAGTTGTGAGTATTGATGGAACAATATGGAGATGTATCAGTCAACCAGTCAGTTCAGTCGCTCAGTTGTGTCCAACTCTTTGCAACCCCATGAATTGCAACACGCCTGGCCTCCCTGTCCATCACCAACTCCCAGAGTTCACTCAAACTCACGTCCATTGAGTTGGTGATGCCATCCAGCTATCACATCCTCTGTTGTCCCTTTTTCCTCCTGCCCCCAATATAGATGCATGTAAAAATGTTTGAACTCATAGAGCTAGATAGGAATATAATATGATGTTCAACATACATAAACCAACTCTGTCCTTTATATATCACAGTGAGTCATCATAACAAGTATACAAAAATCTGAAAAAAATATAGTAACAATTTTTATGAGTGTATTAACTTTATTTACCCTACAAATATGAAATACACTATCTTCTTTTTGCCTGCTATGGGACATTTTCATAACTCTCCCCCATAGATTTCTGCTCATACTTCAGATATAATTATTGGGATCTTTGTCTTATCTTAGAATGTTAAAGTTTTATTATTTAAATTTCACTACTTTTTTTTCGCCTTGAATTCCATTTTCTCTCACTTCATAATTTATCCATATAGTTACACTAAGGAATGCAGATCTAGAGCTGACAGCTTTGGAGAAGGCTGAGTCCAGAATTATAAAAGGTGCCAACAGATTTCTTCCTCATCTGTTCCAATAGTACATCTCCAATTATAATAGTAACCAACTGATGCACCTTCACTTCTAAATTATTACATTACTTTGCACACAATGGTATTCAGAAAACATTTGTTGAATGAATTAACAAACCAGTATTTGTGGGGGCATGTATGTCTGTTTGTCTTCCTGTCCAACACCATGCATTTTCCTTATGAAGTTTTGTTTTCTGAGTGGCATAGTCTCCAGATTGATAGCCAAAGAATGTGGTGGTCAGAGAGAAAGGCCTAGGATCTGTGTGCTCCAATACTGGAGGCAGTGCTTGCTGAGTCAGTTCAGTTCAGTTCAGTTCAGTCGATCAGTCATGTCCAACACTTTGCAACCCCATGGACTGCAGCATGCCAGGCTTCCCTGTCCATCACCAACTCCATCACCAACTTTGAGTTTACTCAAACTCATGTCTATTGAGTGGGTAATGCCGTCCAATCATCTCATCCTCTGCCCCCAATCCCTCCAGGGTCTTTTTATTTCTGAGTGGCATAGTCTCCAGATTGATAGCCAAAGAATGTGGTGGTCAGAGAGAAAGGCCTAGGATCTGTGTGCTCCAATACTGGAGGCAGTGCTTGCTGAGTCAGTTCAGTTCAGTTCAGTTCAGTCGATCAGTCATGTCCAACACTTTGCAACCCCATGGACTGCAGCATGCCAGGCTTCCCTGTCCATCACCAACTCCATCACCAACTTTGAGTTTACTCAAACTCATGTCTATTGAGTGGGTAATGCCGTCCAATCATCTCATCCTCTGCCCCCAATCCCTCCAGGGTCTTTTTAAATGAGTCAGCTCTTCGCATCAGATAGCTAAAGTACTGGAGTTTCAGCTTCAAGATTAGTCCTTCCAGTGAATAGGCAAGACTGATTTCCTTTAGGATGGATTGGTTGGATCTCCTTGCAGTCCAAGGGACTCTCAAGAGTCTTTTCCAACACCACAGTCCAAAAGCAACAGTTCTTCAGTGCTCAGCTTTCTTTATAGTCCAACTCTCACATCCATACATGACCAGTGGGAAAACCATAGCCTTGACTAGATGGACTTTTGTTGGCAAAATAATGTCTCTGCTTTTGAATATACTGTCTAGGTTGGTCATAACTTTTCTTCCAATAAGTAAGTGTTTTTTAATGATGGCTGCACTCACCATCTGCAGTGATTTTGGAGCCCCCCAAAAATAAAGTCATCCACTGTTTCCACTGTTTCCCCATCTATTTGCCATGAAGTAATGGGATCAGATGCCATGATCTTAGTTTTTTGAATGTTGAGCTTTAAACCAAATTTTTCACTCTCCACTTTCACTTTCATCAAGAGGCACTTTAGTTTTTCTTCACTTTCTGCCATAAGGGTAGTGTTATCTGCATATCTGAGGTTATTGATATTTCTCCCAGCAATCTTGATTCCAGCTTGATTACTGAACAGCAGCAACAAAAAAAAGTGAGGTAGTAATTTTCAGTTTCAACTATGAGTCCTCTTCCTCTACAAGAGCAATTTGTCAGTGTTGCTTCCATTTGAATTATCTGACTCCCTGACTTTCAAATGACTTCCAAATGATAGGGGAAAAGTAACTGAGAAGTTCAGAGTATCTACAGCTCATATATATATATATATATATATAGCTCTTTCCTAAGATTTTTCCCAGTTAAATCACTGCTTTTCTGGAGCCACCAACTGAATAAGTCACTTTCTGCATTTGGGAGACACTAATGCAAACTAGTTAATTGAACAGTGACCAATTGCACAGGACATCCACATTGACAGAGTGATTTTTTATAACCTTGGTTCTCAAAGGTTCAATTTTGAGAATTTAATCATAGACCACAGAACTGCTAGTTCACATGAATCTTCAGTTCTTGGGTAGCTAAGTTTGTCTAGAGAGAGTAAAGACTGAACTGTTTTCAAAATCTATGATAATTGATTTGGGGTGAGCTCTATCTGCATGTTACTGACTAAACTTATCAAAGACTGTGAGAGTTTAAACTATGGAGGCTTGTTGCAACTAATTTCCATAACTTGTTCAGCAATTTTACTATTCATCAACATTGTTACTTTCTCTCATGGAGTATGTATGGGAGAGACCAAAAAATTAAATATTTTGTTGAGATAATATATGTTCTTTCAGTACAGGGGTTGGCAGACATTTTTGTAAAGGGTCTCATAGTCAATATTTTAGACTGTGGACCTTACAGTCTCTTGAGAAACATCTCAAACTATGCTAGTGTGCAGGAGCATCCAGAGATGATAAGTAAATGGCTGGAAATGGCTGTGTCCCAATACAGTTTTAATTGTCAACATTAAACTTTGAATTTCAAATAATTTTCATGTATTATAAAATACTCTTAAAAAAATTTTTTTAACCATATAACAACTGTAAATGACCATATACAAATGGGCAAAGAGTGAGGTTTGGCCAACAGGATATAGTTTTCTGAGCTTTACTGTAGTATAGGAATTCCAAGATATATTTTAGAAAATATTCAGTCAAAAGTTCAATCTTTTTATTTTTATTTTTTTTCTCCTCTGGGCATAAGCAAGGAGCACTGATGGAGTAAGTGGGAACTGGCCACTCTGCTCTGTCAAACCCAGGCTAAAAATCCACAAAACTCCTTGGCTCACACTTTAAAAATCTGTTCCAGTTCTAATTCGGGTCCCTGACAACTTGAAGTGATTTGCCTTCGCTCTTTATCCCTCCTGTCAAGGCAATGGCTCTCTGCATGCTTTCTTAGCCACATTTGGAGAATCTGCCAGTGTTCACTTATTCCTCATCCCATAGAGGGGATAATTAACTAAGACTCAGAAGAGCAAATAAGCTTGGCAGTGCTCTTCTTGGAACCACTGAGGAATGGGAGGTCTGCTTTTATTTCAGCCAGATCTCAAGGAGAAATGTACATATTAAATGTATATGTATCTTTAAACTAATACATTGACCAAGTTTCAAAGTAAAAAGATCCTAATAAGATGTAAGTGAACTATCAACCTACACTGAAGTCCTGATTATTATATTATTTTTGTATTATTATATTGCACTTTTATCTGGTATTTACTTCCATTTTTTTTAATGGTAATGCTTACCTTGCTATTTTATTAAAATCATCTGCTTGCAATCTGGGAGACCTGGGTTCAGTCCCTGGGTTGGGAAGATCCCCTGAAGAAGGAAATGGCAACCCACTCCAGCATTCTTGCCTGGAGAATCCCATGAACGGAGGAGCCTGGTGGGCTACAGTCCATGGGGTTGCAAAGAGTTGGACACGACTGAGCGACTTCACTTTCAAGCATAATCTCTTGACTTGTTTTTATGGTTTAATCAGCTCAAGTACAATACTGTCCCCTGCTTCTACCTAATATAGTTATATCACAGGTTTTGGCCAAATTGATTTTCAACATTTACAATACTGTGACCAAATAGATATCATTTACTCTGAGTCACAGAGAAGGCAATGGCACCCCACTCCAGTACTCTTGCCTGGAAAATCCCATGAACAGAGGAGCCTGGTGGGCTGCCATCCATGGAGTCGTGAAGAGTCAGACAGGACTGAGCGACTTCCCTTTCACTTTTCACTTTCCTGCATTGGAGAAGGAACTGGCAACCCACTCCAGTGTTCTTGCCTGGAGAATCCCAGGGACGGCGGAGCCTGGTGGGCTGCTGTCTATGGGGTCGCACAGAGTGGGACACGACTGAAGCGATTACCAGCAGCAGTAGCAGCACTCTGAGTCAAGTGATTCACTGTGCTTACATTTACATTTGCTCAGTTCTACTTTTTCATTTTCAGAATCAATTAAGTCTTATTTATATGTTCATTTCTCTATGTACCTATTGCTAGTTCTTCACATTGTCCAACAGTCTAAAACAGCTTCTCAGTGTAGAACTCCAAAGGAACCCCCATCCCTTAGTCTGTTCACTACATACACCTTTCTCCCTTCCTTGTGAGCTGTTGTCTTGCCCAAATCTGGACTGGCTATGCATGCAAGCATGCTCCAATTCTCTTGACTCTCATTCTGATGAGTCTCCTTATCATTTTTGTTTATCAAATGGTCTTTTCTCAGAACCTGAAATTTTCCTTTTCTGTGATTTAAGCACTGATATTTGTTGGTTTCACCTAAAAGAGTGGTCACAGGCATGAAATTTTGGGTGACTTGCTTATCTAGAATTTTCTTTATCCCACTCTCAAAATTGATGACTTATTTAAGTACATAACTCAGATTTGAAATCAATTGCCCCAGTCTCAAAAACATTTTGAGTTTTTTTGTTTTTGTTTTTGTTTTTTTTTTTTTTCATTTTCTTCTAGCTCTCAGTGTTGCTATTAGGATACTTATGTTCAAAAAGTTTTGTGATCACCCCTCCTGCCTTTTTTTCCTACTTTTAAAGCTTTCTCTCAGTCTTTGTCTCTCTCTGTCACTCCATCTTTCATTTTAACAATTATATGCTTTAATGAGGGCTTTTATTTTATCCATTATGCTGAGCACACATGCACAGAGAAATTCACACAAATTTATGCTGAGGCTAATTGTTACATTATTTCTATGATATATTTTCCTTTAGTTTTTCCTTTTCTTTTTAATGCAGTTTCAAAAAATGCATGCTTGAATTTTCTATATTGATTCTCAGTTTCCTTATATTTTCTTTCTTACTATTCTATGCTTTGCCTGTCTTTAATTTGGAAGAGAATTTCATTATCTTTATCCTTCTACCTTCCTACCTTGTATTAAGTTTTGATTTTTTAAATTTATATTTTTTTTAATTCCTGAGAGCTCCTTTAATTTTCTGACTTTTCCTTTTTACAGCATCTTATATTTGATTCTCTTCTCAGATTATTACTTTTAAAATAAATTCCCATCTCTTTTATGCAATTTGCCCATTTCATGAGTTCCTTTGTTTCTGTTCATTTTATTTGTAGCCTTTTATTGTGGTTTCTGTTCTCAGAGGTCTAATGATCCTGGAAATCTCATACACATTCAGCAGTGAAACAAGAAAAAGCTGATGGAAACGTCTACTTTCAGTTCAGTTCAGTCGCTCAGTTGTGTCCGACTCTTTGCGACCCCATGAATTGCAGCATGCCAGGCCTCCCTGTCCATCACCAATTCCCGGAGTTCACTCAGACTCACGTCCATTGAGTCCGTGATGCCATCCAGCCATCTCATCCTCAGTCGTCCCCTTCTCCTCCTGCCCCTAATCCCTCCCAGCATCAGGGTCTTTTCCAATGAGTCAACTCTTCTCATGAGGTGGCCAAAGTACTGGAGCTTCAGCTTTAGCATCATTCCTTCCAATGTCTACTTAACTAGAGAAAAATCATCTTTAAATAGAAGTTTCTTTCTTAAAAAGTTCTTATACCAAAATCTGGCAGTGATGAATGTTAGAATATGGAATAAATGAGAAAATTTTAATTAAAAGTAAAATCTTAGAGCCTGGGTAATAGACTATATTATAGGTATAATTATACCTATTTGTTTGTTACTATATATAAAATGGGTATTTCAGATTTTATTTACAGAATCCATTTTTTTCTTCACCTCATACTTGGTTTAATTGCCTCAAATCCCACATACATCTGTAATTGTACTATTTTTTGAATACTGTAAAGATAAAAAGTGGTGGATTTTTATATCTACATTAATAATGATTTACTTTCAAAAAATGCCTTGAAGTTGAGTTGATTTCCAATAATTTGAAAGAACATTTTAATTATTATATATTCTTAATGTTTGTTTTTGCAAATATTTACTAGTTTTGATTCTTGCTTTTTAAGTAAATATACTTCCTTATGTACTTTTAACTTTAATAAAACTTTTAGGCAAATAAACAATAATAATAAACTTTATTAAGTTCTTGGCATACTTTTGGGCTCCTTGTGGGAATACATTTAATTTCACTTAATGCAAGGGTCATGTATTGTTTTTATTATTACCTGCATGATATAGGTAGGGAATCTGAAAAAAAAAAAAAAAGAGAGAGAGAGAGAAAGAGAGAGAGAAGAAAAGTAATAGGCCCAAACTTTAAGTAAGGAGCAGAACTTGAGTTTAAACTTGGGCTATTGAGATAACAACATTTTCACCACTAAGGTATACTAAGGTGTACCCTCAAGAAAAAACAGCCACAGGCTACTGATTTACATGAAAGGGTAAAAAAAAATCATAAATAAAATTTTGAATTTTAAATTTATGTTCCATATATTACCATTTAAATGACAATACCCAAAGAATACTTGATGATTTACACATTTCCCATTTATTCCTAAAACACACATCCTTCAACTTGCCTAGAAGTTTGCACACCATGATGTCTTGTTTTTTTTACAGGAATCAGTTTTTACAGGAAAACACAAATGTCTTAGTGGACTTTTAGGTTTATTCTTGGTGAGTACCAGTACATAGATATGTGCATGCTCAGTTGCTCAGTTGTGTCTGACTCTGCAACCCCATGGACTGTAGCCCACCGGGCTTCTCTGTTTATGGGATTCTCCAGGAAGAATATTGGAGTAGTTAGCCATTTCCTTCTCCAGGGGATCTTCCCAACCCAGGGATCAAAACTATGTCTCTTGTATCTCCTGCATTGGCAGGCAGATTCTTTAACACTGTGTCACCTTTTATTATTAATATCACATTTATCACATTTCCAGTAAAAAAGATTTCTATTGTGCTCCAGTAGTTATAAGAATCCCTGCCTCTGCATCCCCAACCCCAACTGTGCATGAACATTCACTCATGTCCAACTCTTTGTGACCCCATGTACTCCTGACTCTTTTTTCCATAGAATTTTCAGCCAAGAATACTGGTGTGGGTTGACATTTCCTTCTCCAGGGTTTTCCCAATTCAGGAATCAAACCCATGTCTCTTGCGTTGCTAGGTGAACTCTTTACCACTGAGCCACCAGGGAAGCCCAAGTGTATAGATATATGACAGTAAAAACAGCTTTCATTATTAATCAAAATTTGTCTTTTCATCCGAAACTGAAGAATGGACATGTCCCAGGTACCACAAGAGGGAGGCAAGCAAAAGCTCCACAGCAAGAAACTGAAGTATGTGCTGGAATGCTTTCCAGAAAATACAAGTTGAGTCTTCTCTGTGTACACATAGTCTGTGGAAAGGATATTTTGAAGTCCTGTGGTCATCGAACAGGTATCTTTGGGTTCCAAAGGCAGTAGGAAGCTAGAGGCATGGACATAATCTAGAGTAAAGATTTACACCATGGTCCTCCAGGGCACATGGTACCTATACATGCCAGAGTCCCTCTGTCCACTGCCTTTACTCCTTCAGAGAAGGTCAAAGATGACCTTTGAGGAAGATAACACTAAGATTTTATTTAAAGTGAAATAAAATAGAAAGAAAAAAAGAAAAAATAGAATGAGAAGAAAATGATAACCAACATCATTGATTTTCTAAAGGACGAAAAATCAGCAGGAAAAGTTTTGGGTGTAGAGGCCTGGCTGGTGTGGCTGAGCAGATGGCTTGTACATGTTGCTGAAGTCCTATCTGAGCAAAATCTGGTCCAGAGATGCAAATAAACCCTCTTCTATCTCTTCTTAGCTCATGAAATAAGAGTGTTTATTGTTCAAAAATAATCTACTATGAACTTAATGAGTATTTCTGCTGGCAGAAAAGAGACTAGAGAGTAGGGCAGGTGGACATTAACATTTCTAATTTTAAAACCATCTTAGTTAGTTAGACTTTATTGCCACCGTGTTAAACCAGATTTTGCATTTACTTTCTGAAGATAATTCATTTCATGCATGATTTCTTGGGGCATATTCTTTTCTCTTGGAATCATCAGAATTTTCCAACATAGAATAATATTCCTAGTATATAGTAAAATAATAGGATTTTACAAACATGTAGTGAAACAAGAAAAATATTTGCTATACCATTACTTGGAATGCCACCTTAATCCCAACCTCTAAAAAGACCCATTCACCTTATTCACAGAAATTCATGCTTTATTTCTTTTCCCCCCTAGGTGGTATGGAATGTTGAATTACAATTGGTTCCTCTGTTTAGTGATCTGAACTATGTGCTGACTTTTGGTGCTTATAGATTTATTACAAACTATAGTTGTTAGTATAAGTTTCTTAGCCTTTGTGACCTTCATATATACATAATTGGCCAGAAAAATGAACAAACAATAAAATAAAACCAACAAAATGCCCTCTTATGTCCAGAACAATTGAAGAGAAACAATTCTCTGTGTCAAGAAGCTATCTATCTCCAAAACTATCTCCTCTCCATAGTAGAGAGTTGTAGCTTGAAACTGAATACTTAGGCAAGAACTCTATTTCCCAGGCAAGAACTCTATTTTCCCTTACAATTATAAATGGTTATATGATTAGTCCTGCCCAGTAAATAGTAAATGGAATTGACATATACTATTTCTAAACTAAGTCTTTTAGGAAACCAATGTGTCTCTCCTATAATCTCTTTTTCCCAACCCAGTGACTGAATCTATTGCAAACGATATCTGGGATAGCTGAGCTGTGAGACAGAAGGACCTAGGATTCTTACAAAACCACACTGAAGAGAATGGTTCCATCAGCCTAAACTATCACCAAGAATTGTTTTATGAGAAATAAATATACATATTTTTTTATTCTTCTGGGTGATGGCTATTGGAATTTACCACTCCATCCTTGCATGTCTTCACTAATATATCATCTCTCTGCTACTGATTGCAAAGCGTCTTTAAGTTTTCCAAAGATCTTAAAGTCTTTCAACTATCCAGGATCTTTTGTAACTTGGCCTACTTTCAAAGTGAGCAGAAACACTTTGCAGATATTTGAATATGCCTCTTGGGGTTGGGCTTCCCTCAGGCTCAGCTGGTTAAGAACTGGTCTGCCAATGTAGGAGACACAGAGACAAGGGTTTGATCTCTGAGTCAGGAACATCCCCTAGAGAAGGAAATAGCAACCCACTGCAGTATTCTTGCCTGGAGAATCCCATGGACAAAGGAGCCGAGTGGGCTAGAGTCCATGGGGTCACAAAGAGTTGGACATGACTGAATATGCTTGCACACTTGGGTGGAGGAATGAAGGGACAGGGATTCTTATCATTATTGGCACACAATAGAAATCTTTTTACTGGAATAATGAATATGATAGGAATAATGCTTAGTGCACAGTGATAAAGAATCTGCCTGCTAGTGCAAGAGATATAAGAGACATGGGTTTGATTCCTGGGTTGGGAAGATCCTCTGGAGAAGGAAGTGGCCTCCTGTTCCAATATTCTTGCCTGGAAAATTCCATGGACAGAGTAGCCTTATGGGTTACAGTCTGTGGGTTGCAAAGAGTCAGACAAGGTTGAGTGACTGAATATGCATACAATGCACATAGATGTATAGTGATTTTTACCATCTCTTAAGGTGAAAATATATTCTCTTGAATTTAACAAATATTATTTGCTGTGCCCATGAACATTCATTGACAGGTTTGATGAGATTGCATATCCTGCCTTCCTTTTTCACACAGCAAATGCTAGTTTCATGAAACAAGTGTTTTAAATGAAAATGAATAGGTAGGAAATAAACTAAAATGTAAATCTAAGCCCATAGTTGGATAGTTGACAGCTGCATGTCTGAGGGGAAAAATAGTCAATATTTTCTGTGATGATAGATTGAAATGAGAATAAAATACAGCTGGATTTCATCAGATATTTCTCAACAGGATACATTTCCCTCAGACTTAAAATAAGTATCTAGAGGAGTATGGAGCTTTAGATTTTTCATCAATCATAAATTCTATTGCTTTTATTTGAATATAAATATTGGTAATTTTTATGCATGCAAATGGGTATTTCAGAAATAAGACATACATTGCTAAATGCTGTTTGTAATAGTTCAGTCTTGCTCATGTGTAACTATGTAATTACTCCTCTGAGTTTCCACCAAAACAATATGCTTAATTCATATTTTTACAAGATTAAAAAATATATGACCATAGCCCAATGAGCTCATAAGCTGTGATTTTGAAAAACACTGCAGCCACTTTCCCTTTCCCTTTTATGGCTTCCCTTGTGGCTCAGGTGGTAAAGAATCCTCCTGCAATGTGGGAGACTGGGTTCTATCCCTGGGTTGGGAAGATCCCCTGGAGAAGGGAAAAGCTACCCACTCCAGTATTCTGGCCTGGAGAATTCCATGGACGGTATAGTCCATGGGGTCACAAAGAGTTGAACATGACCTTCACTTTCACAACCACTTAGAGTTTCTTTCAGATATATCATAATTATGTTCAGATATGTGCTTAAACAGTATGTTTTAAACAGTATCCAAAAGAAATAAGACCTCATTTATGAAACATAAACCACCCTTTCATTAACATTAGATAAATTTAATTTATTAAATAAAATACATTTGTAAATATTTTCCTTTTATGTTTTTCATACAGAATTTTCTGTTTATTTTTCCTATTTTACTGTGTATGATATTAAAATTCCTGTTAGAATATCGACATCTATAATGTGAGGGAAAAACTTTCTTAATTACCTGTAAACCAGAGAAACTCATGCTGTCAGACTGCAAATGTTGTGAAAGCTAATGACAAAGATTATGTTGGTATTCACTGCTCTAAAGACAAAGACTGAAATTTAGCCTGGCTCACAAACCCTCAATCATCTGTTCTCCATCTGCCTCACAGGTCTCATTTAGCATTATCCTCTCACCTCATGCTCTATGCTTCAACTATTCTGACCTCTTTTCAGTTCCATCTTGAACATTCCAGGCTATTTAGCTTGTCTGAAATTTTCTTTTCCTGCTCATCCACTGCATTCAGTCCTTACTAGTTGAATTTCACTTTCTGTCAGCTCTTAGTTCAGTAGTCACTTCCTCAGAAAAGCTTACTGTAGCCTCCATACATAAGAAATTTCACCCGATGTGTACTTTATCATCATGACCCTCTCCTTCATATATTTTATCCTATTAAAACTTTTATTTGTTTGTTTGTGTGATGCTTTGTTGAATATTATTCTTTTTTGCTGAGCTGAAAGGCTATGCCATTTTTGGTCATGTTTATATTTTTTTACTGGAAAAAAACCTGTTGCATATAGCTAGAGCTGAATAAATATCAGTTAAGTGAATGAATGAATGAATAAAGTAGGTTTTATTTGTATCAGGATTAACATCTAACAAAAAGAATATTGGACATGAATTGAGTTACTGATGATGTATTTTTTAATTTTTTAAGGTACTATAGTGCTTCCCAGGTGGTGCTAGTGGTAAAGAACCCGCCTGCCAAGGTAGGTTAGAGATAAAACATGTCGGTTTGATTCATTAGCTTTCACAACATTTGCATTCTAGGTCGGGAAGATCACCTGGAAAAGGGAATAACAATTCACTCCAGGATTCTTGCCTGCAGAATCCCATGGACAGAGGAAACTGGTGGGCAACAGTTCATTGGGTCGCACAGAGTCAGGCACAACTGAAGCATGGCATGGCAAATCACTATAAAATAAAACTCCATTTTCAATTAGGCTTTGAAGGGAAAAAAAAGATGCTTCCTTTCTAAACTTTGATAAATTTCAATGAAAAACATGGTAGTAAGAAAAAGGCAAAATGTAAGTATAATATTTAGAAAGACAGGATTTCAGCAATCCTCACACATTCTTAATTTACAAATATGCATTCATAGTACCAATGATGTTACAAACAAACAAACAAAAAAGAGATTACACAAGAGATGAAGAAGGAAGGAAGAAGAGGAAGGGTGAAAAGAAGTTGCTCTTGATAGGGTGTCAACATTTGGATGAAGGAATGACAGTGAAGAAGGGAATGAATCTGGATGAGCTATTTATATATTGTTCCTTAAAACTAAGAGGCAAATTACTGCCTTAAAGAAACAGAATAGAATTTGGGGCACCCAAATTATAAAACCACATTTAAAAGTGAGAAGGAATGCTAAGAAAGGAGAGAACAAGAGAGGAGAAATTATGAATTATGTGTATAATGTATACTTAAATTGGTACTGAGCCATATACAGACCTCAGGGACACAACAAAGGCTAAAATCACTGGACTGAATTTTGAGCTTATGTCCAAGAGACAAAGATTGCAGTTTAAGTACAATCAGGTTAATTGTCTGCTAAAACAAACCAACACACACAAATATCAATACTGTTTGGATGAATGTAACAGAATCTAGAGTCTCTAAATAGCATTGAAAATGCCCAAGCTACATCTTAAACTTATTAAATGTATGAAGAAAAAGGAAAATATGACTGGATTTCAAGAGGAAGGGCAACAGAAAGTTATTTAATAAGGAGCAAATGATATCAATGAACACTTTGCAAAATAATATATGCATAAAGCCAGTAAGTTCATAAATGTAATCAACAGTGTTAGAGAAAATAAAATGAAAACGAAATCTCCAACTGAGCTAACAGTACAAAGAAATATAAGAAAACTATCACATGATCAATAGTATAAAAAAAAATACATAGGGATAAATTTAACCAAGAGAGTGAAAGATTACAAGACTTTAAAATAGAAATTAAAAAATACAATTAAATAGAATGATACTCTATGACTATGGTTTATAATTAACATTGATAAAATGTTCATATTACCCAAATTAATCAATAGATTCAATGAAATCCCTATAAAATTTTGATGGTATTTTTCACATAAACAAAAAATTTAAATCTATGGAACCACAAAAGACCTTGAATAGCTAAAGCAATGCTGTAAAAGAATAACACAGCAAGAGGGACTACAATTACTGATTTCAAACTATACTACAAAGATATAGTAACTAAAACAGTATGGAACTGGCAAAAAAATAGACACACAGAACAGTGAAGGAGAATAGGGAGGCCAGAAATAAGCCACTGTATGTACAGTCAACCTAATATTAGATAGGAGAGTGAAGAATAATCAAGGGAGAAAGGATGATCTCTTTAAAAAATGGTCTTGGAAAAATGGGTAATCATATGCAGAGAACTGAAATCAGACCCTTATCTTATACTACTCAAAAAATTGAACTCAAAATAGATTAAAGACCATAAAATGAGAACTGACATCATAAAATCCTAAAAGAAAACTTTGGGAAGAAGCATTTTGACTTTGGTCTTGGCAATAATTTTTTTCAGTTATGATACCAAAAGCACAGACAATAAAATGTAAAAAATCAACTAGTAGGATTACATCAAATGAAAAACTGCACAGAAAAAGAAAAAAATCAACAAAATGAAAAGATATCCTACAGCATGGGAAAATGTTTGCAAATTGTGCATTGGGTAAAGACTTATTAAAAACTCATATATATCATAACAGCAAAAAAAGACAATTGAAATAAAAAATGGACAGAATACCTGAATGGGCATTTTTCCAAGGAATATATAAAGATGGCCAACAAACACATAAAAATGTATTAAACATCACTAATCATCAAGGAAATGAAGATCAAAACCAAAAAATTTAGGTACCACGTCACACGTCTTAGAATGGCTATCAACAAGAAGATAAGAGATAATCTGTGTTTTGCTAGAGAAAAGGAAACCCTTGTGAACGGCCAGCCCCTGTGGAAAGCAGTATGGAGTTTCCTTAAAAAATTAAATATAGAGCTGTCATGTGATTCAACAATCCCACTTGTGAGTATATATCTAAAATAAATGAAAATACATCTGTTATCCATGTTTCCTGCACCATTATTCACAACAGCCAATATGTGGAAACAACTTAAGTGTCCATCAACAGATGAATTGATAAAGAAGATATGGTATATATATTCATACAAAGTGATATTATTGAGCCATGAGAAAGAAGGAAATCTTGCCATTTGCAACATGGATAGCCCCTGAGGGTATTAGGTTATGTGAGGTAAGTTAGAGAAATGCAGATAAGTATAACATCATTTAAACATGGAATATAAAAATGGTAAATTTATAATAACAGAGAATATAATTGTGGTTATCAGGGGTTAGATAGTGGCAGAATGAAGAGATGTGGTTTAACAATATAAAGTTGCAACTAGATAAGTAGATCCTGAAGATCTATTGCACAGCATAGTGATTACAGTCAACACTTCTGTATAAACTTCAAATTTACTAAGAGACTAAGTCTTAATTGTTTTCACCACACACACACACACAAAAGATAATTAAGTGACATGATAGAGGTGTTCACTAATGCAACGGTGGTAATCATATTGCAATGTACAAACGTATCAAATCAAGTTGGACACCTTAAACTTATACAATGTTATATGCTAATTATAGCTCAATTAGACAAATAATAATAGCGAGTGGCTGAAATAACTCAACTGGGGGAGTGTTAGACTGAAGATCTAAAGGGCCTGGTTCAATTCCAGGCTTCAGCAACTATTTCTAATCCTTTGGGCTTCCCCAGTGGCTCAGATGGTAAAGAATTTGCCTGTAGTGTAGGAAACTCAGGTTCAGTCCCTGGGTCAGGAAGATCCCAGAGAAGGGAATGGCTACCCACTCCAGTATTCTTGGCTGGAGAATTCCATGGACAGAGGAGCCAAGCAGGCTACAGTCCATAGGGTCACAAAGAGTCAGACAACACTGAACAATTAGCACTTTCAAACAAATAATAAAGAGTGAGGACACCAAAACTGGCATGGATGTGGAGCAACCAGAATTCTCAGACATTGTTTCTGAGTTATTGATAAAAGTAAGCATTTTCCTATCATTTGATCTATCAACTATAATTCTAGCTATTAGCCACATTGAAAAAATTATATTAGCTTTGTTTATAATATCCCTAAACTGGAATCATCCCAGATGAGCAGATGTGCATTTTTTTATTCCTTAGGCTTTGAAAATTCCTCCAGTTCAGTTCAGTTCAGTTGCTCAGGGGTGTCCAACTCTTTGCAACCCCATGAACCAAAGCACACCGGGCTTCCCTGTCCAACACCAGCTCCCAGAGTCCACCCAAACCCATGTCCATCGACTCGGTGATGCCATCCAACCATCTCATCCTCTGTCGTCCCCTTCTCTCCTGCCTCACTATATAAATTTAGTGTTTTATCTAAAATAATTCTGATTAAAAAGTGTAAGTTCAGTAATTCTCAAAAAATATTTTCCTCCTCAAAATTATGTCTCAAGGAATGCTGCTTAATGGCAGTTTATATGTAATGATATAGAGAGATTAAAAGTGAGAATCAGAAAGGAAGGAAGGGAGGAAGGAGGGAAGAGAGGAAGAAAAGAATAAAGGAAGAGAGGTGATAGAGGAAGGAGGGAAGAAAGGAAGGAATGGAAAGGGAGGAAGATCAGAATGTAATTAAATAGATTTAATAAAGGTAAACTTCTAAGTAAAATCACAGAAATAAAAAATATAGCTATTATTCATTATAGGAGGTTATGTTTCACGAACATAATTGTCTTCAGCAATTTGGCCCATGGTTAAAGGCATATGGGCAGTCTTTGTAGAGTAGATCTATTTAATTCTTGATCCTAGAAAAATATACATTAAGAAATGCTCAGAGGTCTTCCACACAGTGAATTCCAAAATTATAGCATACCTAAACTCTTTAGAATATTGCAATTTTAATCTTTGTTTATTTTAATACAAAAATTTCTCCATAATTCTCATTTTTGTGCTTTTCTCAATCTGTCTTGAATGCTAAAAAATGGATTTCTGATATTTATGTTAGGTTAGTTAATCCCTCTTCCATTAAATATAAGTGAAAAATGCAAACTGCTTTTTTATTTTAAAGAAAAATGATAATAAAAATATTTTTTAATGCTAAATGTACACAATCATTCAAAACTTTGAATGTTTCAAAAATTTTCCCTATGTAAAAGAAAAGTATATTCTCATAACTATTTACTAAACAGCTATCTTATCCCAGATTCAGTTCTAGATATTGTGAATACAGTGCTAATGATAAAGATAATATCCATATTTTATGGGGTTTTATTTTGGTTGGGAAACTAATCA
The DNA here is from genome assembly GCA_006408695.1 of Aepyceros melampus. Lineage (NCBI taxonomy): Eukaryota > Metazoa > Chordata > Mammalia > Artiodactyla > Bovidae > Aepyceros > Aepyceros melampus. The sequence continues at coordinate 105,035 of SJXQ01008464.1, forward strand.
GTCTAATAGACAAACACAAACACACACACATGCAATATTTCTCATTGTAAAAGGTGTTAAAATGATATGATACATAGTCTTTGGAAGTACTAGTTTAGATTTATTTGGTGTTCATTCTGTAACTTTCTAAAATACTGACATTCTTATTGATACCAACCATATGAATATCCAGAAGAGTACATTTTAGGCAGGTTGAAGTGTGAAGGCTCTAAAGTGTATATGAACTTGGTATAACTTTAGAACCACCTGAAAGCCAGGATGGTGGAAGTGGATGTAGTGAAGGAAAAAGTGGGGTATGGTAAAGTTGGAGGGATAGGCAAGTTCATGGAGGGACTAAAAGGCCATGGTGAAGAATTTGTAAATTTGTAATTTTTTCATAAGGCAATGGCACCCCACTCCAGTACTCTTGCCTGGAAAATCCCATGGACGGAGGAGTCTGGTAAGCTGCCATCCATGGGGTCGTGAAGAGTCAGACACGACTGAGCGACTTCACTTTCACTTTTCACTTTCCTGCACTGGAGAAGGAAATGGCAACCCACTCCAGTGTTCTTGCCTGGAGAATCCCAGAGACAGCGGAGCCTGATGGGCTGCTGTCTATGGGGTCGCACAGAGTTGGACACGACTGAAACGACTTAGCAGCAGTAGCAGCAGCAGCATAGTAAAAGCCTATACTTTATGGTAATCTTGGGCTTGTCTGGTGTTTCAGACAGTAAACAATCTGCCTGCAATGCAGGTTCAATTCCTGGGTTCGAAAGATCCCCTGGAGAAGGAAATGGTAACCCACTCCAGTATTCTTGCCTGGAGAATTCCATGGACAGAGGAACCTGGTGGGCTACAGTCCATGTGGTCACAAAAGAGTCGGACAGGACTGAGTGACTAACACAACACATAGTAAAAACCACTGACAAATATTCATTTTCTAAATATTGTTTTACACTGTGTAAATTAATATAATAATTAAGATCTTGGAAAAGGATTTTTACAAGAGAGAGGTAAGAGGATTTTGGCTTTAAGTTCTGAATAAAATCCAAGACTCAGTTTGGATCCTGCTTATGTAATTTATCGACATCTAAGTTGAGCTAGCAAAAATGCAGATATATTATATATGAGCCAGAATCTCTAGGGAAACACAAAATTAACTCTAGAAGAGTTAGACAAAAAAATAATAGAAATGTGGGTTAGAATTTTATTATGGCAGCCAAAAACAAAATAAGAACCCCAAATTAATTCATGTATAAGTTTTATAAATGAGGATATTAACAGTTAGAAAAAACTATTACAATCCTATTCTAGCCTTCATTTATCAGACAAGACATACCTTTTAAAAATGATCAGAGCAGTAGAGAGTTAAAAATTAAATGAGAAATACTAGAAGAAACTGAGGAAACTTAGCTTAAATGAATAGTATCACAGTGGTCATAATATTTGTTTTTTAATATTTTGCTATGTCTAAAGCAAAATTTGAGGGTAGATTTATGGGAGATACATACTAAATACTATATACACTACCATAAATATTAATATAAATAATTACATTAATCTGAAGTGTGTGAGTACCTCTTACACTATTTATTTATCATCCCTCTCCTCCCTATCATGGATTATTGAGTCACTGATACTATTTTAAAGACTGTTAAAGAATTTGTCATCTACTCCAAAAAATGATACAACCCCATGGACTGTAGCCTACCAGGCTCCTCTGTCCATGGGATTTTCCAGGCAATAGTACTGGAGTGGGTTGCCATTTCCTTCTCCAGGGAATCTTCTCGACCCAGGGATCAAACCCAGGTCTCTCTCATTGTAGACAGACGCTTTACCGTCTGAGCTACCAGGAAAGTCCCCACCTATATATAGGTTTATCAAATAGGTTATCATTCAAATCGGAACCTATATGAATATAAAGGAAGCTTTACTAATATTTGAGCTTCCCAGCTGGCTCAGATGGTAAAGAACCTGCCTACAATGTGGAGACCTTGCTTTGATCTCTGGGTTGGGAAGATCCCTAGAGAAGGTCATGGTAACTCATTCCAGTAGTCTCACTTGGAGGATCCCAGGGACACAGGGATATGATAGGCTACCATCGATGGGATCAAAAAGAGTTGGGCACAACTGAGCAACTAACCTTTCACTTTTACTTTACTAGTATTTAAGATGGAAAACAGTCATAGTATAGAAAATAGATCAGAATGCATGGCTAGTCTTCTTGTAAATGATAAACCAACACCACCCTCATATTGCTTTTTTAATCCTCTTAACTCTTTAATCCTCTTCACCTCCAACCCTCTATGCCAACCATGTTTTTGACGTTCACCTGGACAATATTACTCCTGCTAACTAATCTACTCTAGCCCCTTTAAATTGTAATAAGCTGATCTGAATGTAATCTTTTAGTGTTTCTATTTTAAAATCCAGTGCCAGAAACAGATAACTTTTACCTTGACTTTAGCAGCTCCCCACTTAGAATGAAGAGACCTAATATTTATTCTCCTGAACCATTTCTGTTCTGCTACACTTGCTCAGTAAAGTTCCAACTCAGCTTCCTTCCAGAAATACAGGTATCCGTACCATCCTGAGTGATAACCATGTAACTTTAACACTTAAAGATATCGAGTATAGAAATTCTTAAGTCTCTCTATGCTAATCAGCAATCCTTTGATATATTGTGTTATCCTTCTTTTTCATTTGTCTTCTCACAACTCCTGTAAAACCACCATTAATAACATTGCACTAAGCTGGAGTAAATTTTTTCTAAGGACTGACTTTTAAAATATAAAAATATTTTTATTTCATTGTATACTCCTGGAAGAATACAAATTTTCTTCATTTTGTGGTTAAACTCTACTTTGAGCCCTTGTTTTTGTTTTTTGGACATTTCCAAATATCACGCTGAAGCATGATTTCATCAGTAGTTTCTCTTATCCTATAATTAAGACAACATTTCACTTTTTATTATAAATAAAAGGAAAATAAATATCTTACTCAGGTTCTCACATATTGTTTCTCTTTCAGGCAAGTTTTTCTTTTTTATTTATTTTTTTTTATAATTATAATGTATCTTGATCTCCTCATTTCTCATTTCTTTCACAATCTACTAGCCAACATCTGTCTCAGTGAAGTCAAGGAAAGTCCTGGCTAGGTTCCCAATTGCATATTGCTTATTTCATTCAATATATATTTGATGAACAACCAATATGTTCCAAGCACTGTTGAATTACTCAGATTAAATCAGTGTTGGAAAGAAGAAAAGAAGCACACAAGTTTGTATTCTACTGAGCTAAAATACTTAAAAAATCAATGAACATACTCAGTAGATAGATTATGTTATATATGAGGAATTTGTGAGTGATAGTGTGTTTGTGTGTGTGTGTGTGTGTTTAAAGAATAAAATGTGAAAAAAGAAGACTATGGTAAAGGGGATCAGAACTGGCCTGGAAGGTGAATCATATTTTTTAATTGAATGGTCATGACTAACTTTATTGAAAAAATGATACTGAAAAAAAAAGAATGAAAATAGCTACATGAATTTCCAAAGGGATCATGCATAGTAAGTTCAAGGAATGTCAAAAAGGTCAGTGTGGCTAGAGCAAGGGTGAGCTTATTAATTTTTAAAATGGTGGCTTTTAGAAGTATCATCCAAGATTCTATATTGAGACTACATTTCACAGGTCAAAGACATGTATATGGAGGCAGATAGGAAACTATTATAATAATCCAGGAGGAAGCTGAAAGACTTTGACCAATATGGTAGCATATAGGGTGATTAGAAATACTGCTAGATGGTAGAAGTGATCATATTCTGAATGTTTCAAGGTAGTTCCAACAATATTGGACTTTGCATCTAAAAAAGAAGGGATAATCCTAGCTTTTTGGCCCAACAACTAATTCAAATGGATTTCAATTACAATTTTCAAAAGACATGAATATCAGCAATCATTAAGAAGACAGCAAAGCCAGGAGGAAAAAGCATTCAAAGAGACTTTTTTTTTCTTTTAAATTTTTAAATTATGAAATTATGATAATTCACTTACAGGAGACTTGGAAAATATAGAACAAAGTTACATATAATTCTACTATGTATTACAATTATTTTTTAAGTAGATAAATTAAGATTTTTAGTCAGAGTTTCAATATCAAACTCAAAAAATAATTACATATACACAAAATTAAAGGATATAGTAAACCTGAAAAACACCATGAACAAACTGAACATAAGTAAGATTTATACAGTTTTCACACAACAATAGGATACACGTTCTATTCAAATTCCCATAGACTATAAACTAGGAGACACTGGAACACATCCAGGGACATAAAACAAGGTTCAAAAATTTTATGGTCCAGTGGTATTGAAATCATACAGAGTCTGTTCTCTCATTACAGACAGTGGAGTTATGTTATAAATCAATATCAAAGTATATTGAAAATATCTCACTTATTTTCAAGTGCAATGTGACATTTATCAAGAAAGATCTCAATGAGACAAATCTTAAGAAATCTCTCAGCACTTTACCACATGAAATGTGGTCCTCAGACAACAGCAGAGGCAGCACCTAAGAGTTTGTTTGAAATGCAAAATCTCAGTCCCAAATCCAACCTACTAAATCAGAATCCCCACTTTCACAAGATGTTTGGGGAGCTTAAAAAATATGTTATATCAGAATATAATAAGGAAGCACAAAGCTGACAAAAGTGGGAAATCATTTTTAATAATTCCCTGGAAAACAGTAGAAACATTTAAGGGTGAAAGATTATTTTTAATGTGGAGGAAATTTATTGAAATATTGCTGTCAATTTTTTTAATACAGGAAAATTGATGCTATAACCTTTCCATAAAGTTAAAATATCTGCTTTAATCAAAACCTTTTTCTTTTTCAGTCTTAAACTGCTCATCTCAAGGCTATTTCTTTCTTCAACAGTTTTCTGAACTACTATCAGGCTCCTCTATCTTAGTCTCTCTAGAATACTTTCTTTTCCTGTCTTTGTTATTCATCTTTCTTATCATTGCATTAGATGCCACCAGGTGTTATGACTATTAGATAATTTGTTCAAATCCTAAACTGTTAGATTCTTAAAGACAGGAGTGGGAGTCTTCTTTAAAAGTATTTTAACTCTATGGCCAAATATAAAACATCTGAATATGATTGCATGTTTATTCCAAGATATCTTATTCTTTCTTATACATACTGCCCAAAACTACAGGAAGCAGATTCCATCAGCTCAGATGGGTCAAATATCTTGTCCAAACTCACTCAGCTAGTGAGTTACATTCATAGGATTCTATGTCTTGAAACTAGAGGCTGTGATTGTATTATTTTACAAAATTGTTTTGACAAAGGGTCTAAAATTCTCCACATCCTTCTTTCATATTTGTAACTTTTCTTTCACCCTGTGTAGCAAATTTTGGAAACTGATGCCAGTTCTCTCAGAATTTCCTTTCATACTTAAAGCATGAGACAGTAATTTATATTAAACCTATAATTGACATGACAGTGATGTTAATTATTAAATAAAATAATACATCTAAAATTCATGTGCTAATGAATCTATCTTAGCCTTACTCTTATTTCTCATTTCTATGCTTTCTGTAGAGCATATCATATTTTTCCCCACAGAATAAATGTTCAGTAAATTTTGAAAGTGATTTCCATATAATAAAACCCAAACTATCATTATTTCACTTCCTTTTAGGACAGATTTTTTTTTTTAATCTATAGATATTTTTTGTAGTGTATTCTTGACTCATGATTAACTTTCCTGGACATTACCAAACTTTATCATGTTTTATGGTCTCCTAGCAAGGAGGCTCCAAAGAAACAAGGCAGCAAATTGTGCCTGCTTAGGTTTTACACTTGCCACAGAGAATTGACCTTTTTCATTTTCATTAATAGGAAAAAAAAAAGTCCTAAATCGCTTTAAAAAAAGAAACAAAGAATTCTTAAAGCAGATTTCCAACACTTTTAGTCTATGAAAACAGTTTTAACAAAGAAGACTGACTTTTCTCTGAGAAGCCACAAGTAATTGTTTTGTCAGTATGAGAACCAAAAGCATTTGGTTTATACATGTGGTATGACTGTCTTAATCTTTTAGTTCATCAAATTCCAAGGAGTGAGCAAAAGACAAAGATTGTAGCTTTAGCTGCCAAAGAGAGTGTGAATCATTTCTCACAAGATTTTAAATATCCTTTTTTTAGCTTGGAGGCATAAAGTAACCACCTGAATGAAAACAGATTTAGGCTGTAACAAGAAGACAGAATTTAACCAGCATATGCTAAAGTGCCTTACTGAAACAGAACAAAAGTTTTATGCATAAGTGCTACCTCAGGAAAAAAAAAAAAAACTTGCATAAAATTATTCAGACTGTGTTTGCTGGACCTTATTATATCCAGAAAGATTATAAGAACTTTTCTAGGATAAAGAAATTACAAAAAAAAAAAAAGAAAGAAAGAAAGAAAGAAAAAGAAATCTGTCATGAGCAAGGATTTTTGATATGATTTATTGATACAGTTTTTAGCAAAATCAACTTCCTAGCTCTAATATAAAACTTATAGCTAAGTTAATTATATATTGCTCTATATTTTCACTGGATTGACAATCTTTTACTGAAGTAAAGTACAGTATTTAAATATTTTTGTTGTTCAGTTCCTAAGTTGTGTCCAACTCTTGTGCCCCCATGGACTCTAGCCCTCCAGGCTCCTCTGTCTATGGGATTTCCCAGATAAGAATACTAGAGTGGGTTGCCAGTTCCTCCTGCAGAGGATCTTCCCAACCCAGAGATCAAACCCACATCTCCATGTCTTCTTCATTGAAGGTGAATTCTTTACCACTGACCCACCAAGGAAGCAGTACTAATGTTTAGTAATAACACTGAAACTTACAATACCATGTGCAATAGACAGCCAATGGAAATTTGCCGAATGACTCAGGGAACTCAAACAGGGCCTCTGTAACAATGTAGAGGGATGGAATGGGGAGGGAGATTCGAGGGAGGTTCAAGAGAGAGGAAACATATATATACTTACGGCTGATTCTTCTTGTTGTTTCACAGAAAACAGCAAAATTCTGTAAAGCAATTACCCTTCATTTTAAAAATAAATTAATTAAACCATTAGCCAGACTCATCAAGAAACAAAGGGAGAAAAATCAAATCAACAAAATTAGAAATGAAATTGGAGAGATCACAACAGACAACACAGAAATACAAAGGATCATAAGAGACTACTATCAGCAATTATAGCCAATAAAATGGACAACTTGGAAGAACTGGACAAATTCTTAGAATAGTACAACTTTCCCAGACTGAACCAGGAAGAAATAGAAAATCTAAACAGACCCATCACAAGCACAGAAATTAAACTCTAATCAGAAATCTTCCAGCAAACAAAAGCCCAGAACCAGACAGCTTCACAGCTAAATTATACCAAAAATTTAGAAGAGCTAACACATACCCTATTCGAATTCTTCAAGAAAATTGCAGAGGAAGGTAAACTTCCAAACCCATTCTATGAGGCCACCATCATCATAATACCAAAACCTGACAAAGATGCCACAAATAAAGAAAACTACAGGCCAATATCACTGAAGAACATAGATGCAAAAATCCTTAACAAAATTCCATCAATCAGAATCCAACAACACATTAAAAAGATCATACACCATGACCAAGTGGGCTTTATCCCAGGGATGTAAAGATTCTTTAATATCTGCAAATCAATCAATGCAATACACCACATTAACAAACTGAAAAATAAAAGCCATATGATTATCTCAATAGATGCAGAGAAGGCTTTTGATGAGTTTCAACATCCATTTATGATAAAAACCCTCCAGAAAGCAGGAATAGAAGGAGCATAACTCAACATAATAAAAGCTATATATGACAAACTCACAGCAAACATTATCCTCAAGGGTGAAAAATTGAAAGCATTTCCCGCAAAGTCAGGAACAAGACGAGGGTGCCCACTCTCACCACTACTATTCACCATAGTTTTGGAAGGTTTGGCCACAACAATCAGAGCAGAAAAGGAAATAAAAGGAATCCAGATTGGAAAAGAAAAAGTAAAACTCTCACTATTTACAGATGACATGATCCCCTACATAGAAAACCCTAAAGACTCCACCAGAAAATTATTAGAGCTGATCAACGAAAAGTTGCACGATATAAAATCAACACACAGAAATCCCTTGCATTCTTATACCCTAACAATGAGAAAACAGAAAAAGAAATTAAGGAAACAATACCATTCACCATTGCAATGAAAGAATAAAATACTTGGGAATATATCTACCTAAAGAAACTGAAGACCTATGTATAGAAAACTATAAAACACTGGTGAAAGAAACCCAAGAGGACACAAATAGATGGAGAAATATACCGTGTTCATGGATCAGAAGAATCAATATAGTGAAAATCAGTATACTACCCAAAGCAATCTATAATTCTAATGTAATCTCTATCAAGCTACCAATGGTATTTTTCACAGAGGTAGAAAAAATAATTTCACAATTTGTATGGAAATACAAAAAAAAAAAAAAAAAACCTCAAATAGCTGAAGCAATCTTGAGAAAGAAGAATGGAACTGGAGGAATCAACCTGCCTGACTTCAGTCTCTACTACAAAGCCACAGTCATCAAGACAGTATGGTACTGGCACAAAGACAGAAGTATAGATCAATGGAACAAAATAGAAAGCCCAGAGATAAATCTACACACCTATGAACACCTTATCTTTGACAAAAGAGGCAAGAATATACAATGGAGTAAAGACAATCTTTTAACAAGTGGTGCTGGGAAAACTGGTCAACCACTTGTGAATGAATGAAACTAGAACACTTTCTAACACCATACACAAAAATAAACTCAAAATGGATTAAAGATCTAAATAAGACCAGAAACTATAAAACTCCTAGAGGAGAACTTAGGCAAAACACTCTCTGACATAAATCACAGCAGGATCTTCTATGACCCACCTTCCAGAATATTGGAAATAAAAGCAAAAGTGAACAAATGGGACCTAACTAAAATTAAAAGCTTATGCACAACAAAGGAAACTACAAGCAAAGTGAAAAGAAACCCTTCAGAATGGGAGAAAATAATAGCAAACGAGCAACTGACAAAGAATTAACCTCTAAAATAGACAAGCAACTCTCGCAGCTCAATTCCAGAAAAATAAATGACCCAATCAAAAAATTGGCCAAAGAACTAAACATACATTTCTCCAAAGAAGACATACAGATGGCTAACAAACACATGGAAAGATGCTCAACATCACTCATTATCAAGAAATGCAAATCAAAACCACAATGAGATACCATTTCATGCCAGTCAGAATGGCTGCTATCCAAAAGTCTATAAGCAATAAGTGCTGGAGAGAGTGTGGAGAAAAGGGAATCCTCTTACACTGTTGGTTGGAATGCAAACTAGTACAGCCACTATGGATAACATGATGAAGATTCCTTAAGAAACTGGAAATAGAACTGCTATAGTATCCAGCAATCCCACTGCTGGGCATACACGCTGAGGAAACCAGAACTGAAAGAGACACGTGTACCCCAATGTTCATCGCAGCACTGTTTATAATAGCCAGGATATGGAAACAACCTAGATGTCCATCAGCAGATGAGTGGATAAGAAAGCTGTGGTACATATACATAATGGAATATTACTCAGCCATTAAAAATAGTGTATTTGAATCAGTTCTACTGAGGTGGATGCAACTGGAGCCTATTATACAGAGTGAAGTAAGCCAGAAAGAAAAACACCAATATATTATACTAATGCATATTGGATCACCACTCCAGGTTCGATGCATGATACAGGATGCTCTGGGCTGGTGCACTGGGATGACCCAGAGGGATGGAATGGGGAGGGAGGTAGGAGGGTGGTTCAGGATGGGGAATATATGTACACCCATGGTGGATTCATGTCAGTGTATGGCAAAACCAATACAATATTGTAAGTAATTAGCCTCCAATTAAAATAAATAAATGTTTATTTTAAAAATAATTAATTAATTAAAATTAAAAAGCATAATTCTACAGTTCCATGGATCAAACTAGGAAGCCCAAATGCAATCAAATATATAGAGAAATTTAGTTTAAAATGAAGATGATATCTTAAATCAATATGGTAAGAATTGGTTATGCAAAGAATATTGTAGAACAATTGGAAATATATCTAATAATCCATTTTATTCATATATTATATATATGGATCAGTATTTTATACCTCATAAAAAATAAATTCCAAGTGGGTCCACGTTCTAAGCATAAAAACAAATAAATAGTAAAATCACAAAGTACTAAATAATATTAATATTTTTGATTATTGATTAGAAACTTTTTTAGCCCTTATATAAAGTTCAGAAATCATAAAAGTTTGACAGTTATGCTATACAGTTTGATGACTACTTTATATAAACATATCATAAGCCACGTTTAAAAGGCAAATACATATCATAAATAAGAAATAGATTAATTTTAAATATATTAAAACCTCATTCAAACCAAAATAAATAACCAACCACAGAAAAGCAGAGATTTTTCATTTGGGTCTCTGTGTAAATATTTTCTTATCAAAGAGATCATCCTTGACAATGTGACAAAAAAAGAACATACTGAAAAGCTCTCTAACCAGGTTAGTCTGATTGTTACTGTATATTCTCTGCAAGTAGGGCCAGTACTGGGGACTGTATTTTTAGTTCACTCTTATATTCTAGCTCATGAATCACTGCCTGGTTTATGATCTTTAAATGAAAATTTTCTTTGAAAAAAATGAATCCAGGATAAAATATAAAGAGGCATGATAAATAACAGAAGGGCTAGCTTGAAAAGAAAGAACATACTATTTTCAGAGGTAAGGGCGAAACAATAAAGGTCTGTCTGTGTACATGCATGTGTGTGTGTGAATGAACAGGAAATAACCCAGGTTATAATCTTAGCATAGGGGTTATCAAGTAATGCTGAGTGAACATTTTATATTATGTAACATAAATTTTTAGCGAACTAAATGAGTTTAATTTTGTAAATTTCTACATAATTTCTCAGCTGCCTAAATTCAAGAATAGAGAAATGTAATGGCTGAAAATGCCTGGCTTAGAGATTGATAAGAAAGGATTAAGACCACTGAATAAATTTTATGATCGTAGAATATGCATATTTGAACTGGTTTGCCATTGGTCCAACCATAGGCACATGAAGCTAAAAATAGGGTGACAACATCAAAAGATACTTGAAAAACACACAGGGACAATGAAGAAATTTAGTCAAGTAGTGGAAATGGAAATATTAAAACAGATTTGAAATCTCCTTTAAGAGTTCATATATTTCACTTCCAGCTTCTCTGAATGGCTTCTATTCCTGTGTCTTTTTATGGCATTAGTAATTCTTCAATGATTCTATGCTTTTAACAGTTTCCAGATGACTTCAATTTCATGTGTATCATATATGTTATCAGGACCTATAGTCTAATGTAATTTCCAAACGTGTGCTTCAATTCCATCATTTACTTTAAAGTCTAAACTTACTAACAGACTAACTTCCATCCAAATGTAATCAGTTATGGGTCATTTACAGGAACAACATACATTCTATTTCAAACACAAAGGGATTTAATGCAATGATCAGATGTTTTCAAATTTTTGGAACAACTGGAGGTGCAAGCTCAAGGCTAGGACCCTAGAATCAAGAGCAGGAATTGTTAAGTTAATGAAAACGCGTTGTAGCTATGATCCACCTACCATAATTTTGCCCAGACTTGCACCCCAATATGTTTACCCAGGGAAGCTAGAGACTATATTACTGTAGAAAAATCCAATGTCTTCATAACTGTACGTGATAGAAGGAACAGCTGATTAAATGAATGATAGTCTCTCTGTCCAGTTCTTTTCTGAATTCTGAATAGCATATTGAATTGCTGTTGTTTAGTCACTAAGCCATGTCTGACCCTTTGTGAACCCATGGACTATAGCAAGCCAGGCCTCTCTATCCTTCACTATATTTCAGAGTTTGCCCAAGTTCATGTCCATTGAGTTGGTAATTCTATCCAATCATCTCATCCTCTGCCACTCTCTTCTCCTTTTACCTTCAGTGGAGGAACTTAATTCATATTAAACTGGTAGAAAAAAATGATTTTAGAGAAAAGATGTTCAGCTCATGGAGCCTCTGAATAGAGGTAGATGGGTACAAAGAGGTAAGTTGGAATGCCAAGTGGGAATCATCCATAACTTCTAGAGCATATTACTTCATGCTTCTTGGTAATTAAACATCAAAACAGAAAACAGACAATTTTGCCTAATTTCTTTCTGTCTAAAACCCCTTATCTGGTTAAAAGCATGGTTTAGAAATATAGGATAAGGGGTTTTAGACAGAAAGAAATTAGGCAAAATTGTCTGTTTTCTGTTTTGATGTCCAATTACTAACGAGCATGAAATGATATGCTCTAGGAGTTATGGATGATTCCCACTTGGCATTCCAACTTATCTCCTTGGCCAAAAAAATAAAAAGAAAAAAAAATGTGTGAGAAAATGTGAATATTTCATGTTGTAGTAGAATGGATAAAGGTCTTCAAAGATGTCCCCAATCAATGGAACTTGTGAATATATGATCTTATATGGCAAAAGGACCTTTCTAGATGTGATTCAGTTAAAGACCTTGAAGTAGCAAATTTATCCTGGGTTATCTGAATGAGTCTAATATAATCACAGAGTTCCTATAAAATCGAGCTTGTCAAGTTCAGAGATTAAAAAGAGATATGATGGTAGAAGCATAGGTTGGAGTGATGCGCTTTGAAGATGAAGAAAGGGGCCTTAAACAAAGAAATGCACATGGCCTCTGGTAGCTTGAAAATGCAAAGAAATGGATCTGCCTTGAATTTTCCAGAATAAACAAAGCCTTGCCAAAACCATTTTCTGACTGCCACAACTATACGAGAAGAAATTTGTGCTGTATTAAGTCACCAAATGTGTGGTGACTTATTAGAGCAACAATAGCACACTAATGCATATGATTGCCAATTATAGAAGCGGTGGCGAGAATAGACAGAGAAGAACACACACAAAAAACATCTTCATGACCCAGATAACCACTATGGTGTGATCATTCACCTAGAGCCAGACATTCTGGGATCCAAAATCAAGTGGGCCTTAGGAAGCATCATTATGAACAAAGCTAGTGGAGGTGATAGAATTCCAGCTGAACTATTTCAAAGTCTAAATGATGATGCTATTAAAGTGCTTCACTCAATATGCCAGCAAATTTGGAAAACTCAGGAGTGGCCACAGGACTGAAAAAGGTCAGTTTTCATTCCAATCCCAAAGAAAGGCAATGTCAAAGAATGTTCAAACTACCACACAATTGCACTTATTTCACAGCTAGCAAAGTAATACTCAAAATTCTCCAAGCCAGGCTTCAACAGTACATGAACCAAGAACTTCCAGATGTTCAAGCTGGATTTAGAAGAGGCAGAGGAACCAGAGATTAAATTGCCAACATCTGTTGGATCATCAAAAAAGCAAGAGAGTTCCAGAAAAATATCTACTTCTGCTTTATTGAATATGCCAAAGCCTTTGACTGTGTGGATCACAATAAACTGTAGAAAATTCTTAAAGAGATGGGAATATCAGACCATCTTACCTGCTTTCTGAGAAATCTGTATGTAGGTCAAGAAGCAATAGTTAGAGTCAGACATGGAACAATGGACTGGTTCCAAATTGGGAAAGGAATATATCAAGGCTGTATATCGTCATCCTGCTTATTTAACTCATATGCAAAATACATCATGCAAAAGGCCAGGCTGGATGAAGCACAAGCTGGAATCAAGATTGCCAGGAGAAATATCAATAACCTCAGATATGCAGATGACACCACTCTTATGGGAGAAAGTGAAGAGGAACTAAAAAGCCTCTTGATGAAAGGGAAAGAAGAGAGTGAAAAAGCTGGCTTAAAACTCAATAATCAAAAATAATGGCATCTTGTCCCATCACTTTATGGCAAATAAATGGGGAAACAATGGAAACAATGACAGACTTTATTTTCTTGGGCCCCAAAATCACTGAAGATGGTGACTGCAGTTATGAAATTAAAAGAAGCTTGCTCCTTGGAAGAAATGTTTAACCAACCTAGACAGTATATTAAAAAGCAGAGACATCAGTTTCCAAACAAAGGTCCAACTAGTCAAAGCTATGATTTTTCAGTAGTCATTTACAGATGTGAGAGTTGGACCATAAAGAGAGCTAAGCATTGGAGAATTGATGCTTTTGAAATGTGATGTTGGAGAAGACTCTTGAGAGTCTCTTGGACTGCAAGATCAAACTAGTCAATCCTAAAGGAAATCAATCCTGAATTTTTCCTGGAAGGACAGATGCTGAAGCTGATGCTCCAATACTTTGGCCACTGATGTGAATAACTGACTCCTTGGAAAATCAGCAGACTTTTTCCCAAGATCAGGGATTCCTCCTTCCCTGATCCTGGGAAAGATTGAAGGCAAGAGGAGAAGAGGACAACAGAGGATGAGATAGTTGGATGGCATCACCGATTCAGTGGACATGAGTTTGAGCAAACTCCAGGAGTTGGTGATGGAAGGGAAGCCTGGCGTGCTGCAGTCCATGGGGTCTCATAGAGTCAGACATGCCTGAGAGACTGAACTGAACACTACCAATTATAGAGATTAACTCAGTCTGGCATGCTGTTATGATAGGTTTCTATGAGAGTAGGCCTGTTACTTGGGTTGGAATGTGATCTTAGATGCATGAACATAATTGGGAATTGAAGGCAGCAAAGAAATTGTCACTTCTGCTGAAATTAGATGTGAACCAATCTGAATTTTTCCTCTGCACAGGGTTTCATTTCCATAATGACAATATTTTACTCTTCACATGTTAAAGATTTCAGAATATTTATTATTTTGCTCTTCACATATTTAATGATGCCAGAGTATTATCCAAAGCCATCAAGTCATCAGAGAAATACAAATACTCCAATCCAATAATGAAACATTTCTTCTAATAAGAGTCTAATGTGGTTTGTAGAATGAGAAAAGTGCTCAGTGAAAAATTTTTAATATGTTGACTTTCCAAAATATTTTCCTACTACTTTGATAGTCTATAAAATAGGTTAACTCAAAAACAAAAGCCCAGCTGAGAAAAGATAAGAGTGTTCTACCAGATACATGCTTAGTTGAACAGATGTCAAACCAAATAAATAGGAAGAATCCTGTAGGTGGTAACACTGTGTTGGTAAGTCATTTGCAGAGAACAAATGAAGGGTATAAATAAAATTCTTCTTAAAGGGAAGTGTTTTTCACTCTGATTTTTTTTTCTAGAAATAATCATTGCCTGAAAATAATTAATTTCATTTAAACTTCTCGAATTAAGTGTCCTAAAGTGAGTATATACTACTTCTTTGATTAAACACTAAATCACAAATATCGAAGGACTGAACATTTATAATACACTGAGTAGGAAAAAAAATCACCCCAAAAGAACTGGCATACATTTAGTAATCAATCATTACAGGTGGACTGACTTACAATCAGTAAATTCTTATCTCTTGCTTTTTTCTCCAAGTGGGAAATAAAAGGCTATAATTTTTCCTTTCCATTCCTCATCACAA
This sequence comes from Aepyceros melampus, assembly GCA_006408695.1. Classification (NCBI taxonomy): domain Eukaryota; kingdom Metazoa; phylum Chordata; class Mammalia; order Artiodactyla; family Bovidae; genus Aepyceros; species Aepyceros melampus. Next base: position 120,639 of record SJXQ01008464.1, read on the forward strand.
TCTGGGTGATTCTGTTCTCAAAACATAGGCTGCTAAGTTGTATCCCACCTCCCCCTCCCCTGTGACTTTCACACACCTATTGTGTATATCTTCCTGTGCACCTGAGAGGCTATATGCCTGGATATTCTAGGAGCTAGCCTTAGCTTCTTCCTGTTAAGCTCTGCCCATTTTTTGAGACGTGCTGTTAATTCTCACAGCTGTTGGTCCTGACAATGTTGTTAGACATGCATGGAGCTTGTTTACCTAGGCCCTTATGTTCTTGACCTTGCTGACTAAACATCTCTTGTCAGTATGAATTCTGTCTTAAGAAATGGATCTAGTGTGAACTCGCATCTCTCCCTTTACTTTTTTGGTTGTTTTGTTTGAAGATTAATTTTTGGGGGGACATTTGCATGCATGTCTGCTAAGTTGCTTCAGTCAAGTCCAACTCTTTGAGACGCTATGGACCATAACTCAGCAAGCTCCTCTGTCCATGGGATTATCCAGGCAAAAATGCTGGAGTGGGCTGCTGTGCCCTCTTCCTGGAGTTCTTCCTGACCCAAGGGTCAAATCTGCTTCTCTTATGTCTCCTGTATTGGCAGACAGGTTCTTTATCATTAGTGCTATCTGGGAAGCCCAAGAGGACTTTTAGGTTGCCAACAAAATTGAGAAGAAAGTTAGAGATTTCCCACATGCCCCCTACCTTCCTACATCCATAACCTCCTCTATTATCAATATCACTTACCAAAGTGGTAAATTTCTTAAAACTGAAATGGATCTAGTGTGAACTCGCATCTCTCCCTTTACTTTTTTGGTTGTTTTGTTTGAAGATTAATTTTTGGGGGGACATTTGCATGCATGTCTGCTAAGTTGCTTCAGTCAAGTCCAACTCTTTGAGACGCTATGGACCATAACTCAGCAAGCTCCTCTGTCCATGGGATTATCCAGGCAAAAATGCTGGAGTGGGCTGCTGTGCCCTCTTCCTGGAGTTCTTCCTGACCCAAGGGTCAAATCTGCTTCTCTTATGTCTCCTGTATTGGCAGACAGGTTCTTTATCATTAGTGCTATCTGGGAAGCCCAAGAGGACTTTTAGGTTGCCAACAAAATTGAGAAGAAAGTTAGAGATTTCCCACATGCCCCCTACCTTCCTACATCCATAACCTCCTCTATTATCAATATCACTTACCAAAGTGGTAAATTTCTTAAAACTGATGAACCTGCACTGACATTTCTTTATCATCCAAAGCTCATAAGTTGACATTATCGTGGTTCATTCTTGGTGTTGTATGTTCTATGGATTTGAACAAATATATTATGATTTATATCCTTTATTATTAATACAGCATGCTGCTGCTGCTGCTAAGTCACTTCAGTCATGTCTGACTTTGTGTGACCCCAGGGATAGCAGCCTAACAGGCTCCCCCATCCCTGGGATTCTCCAGGCAAGAACACTGGAGTGGGTTGCCATTTCCTTCTCCGATGCATGAAAGTGAAAAGTCAAAGTGAAGTCGCTCAGTCGTGTCCAACTCTTTGCCACCCCATGGACTGCAGCCTAGCAGGCTCCTCCATCCATGGGATTTTCCAGACAGGAGTACTGGAGTGGGGTGCCATTCCTTAAAAATCCTTTGTGCTTATTTATATCTCCCTTCTCCTTATTCCCAACTTCTGGCAGCCATTTATCTATTTTACTCTATCCACAGTTTTACCTTTACCAGGATGTAATATAGGTGGAATCATACAATATGTAGCATTTCAGATTGGCTTCTTTCACTTAGTAGTATAAATTTAAGCTTTCTGCTTGTGTTTCTATAACTTTATAGCTCACTTCTTTTATTGCTGAACAAAATTCTACCATCTAGATGTACCACAGTTTATTTATCCATTCACCTATTGAAGGATATCTTGCTTGCAGCAATTATGAATAAACAGTGTAAATTCCCCTTTTTTCTAAATGCAAGAATTCTTTCATCTTTTAAGACATGATTATTTCAATATATATGTTTCAGTGTTGTTCTCATGCCACTTCAAATTTTCTTCTAAATTTCCCATATATTTAGCAAATATCTGTTGAGAATTCATAATGATAATATAAACATATTTCTTCTGAAATAAACAAGTTTAAGGTTATTAAAATAATTTAGTAGAAATTCCAATAAAGTGCTAATAATCCTTCTGTATATTCCATGCTTCATTTATATTTTCATAGAATTATTCATTTTTATGTTATATTTGAGCTATAATTTCCCCATTCTAGTACAACTAGTTATTATTGATTCCTTCTAGAATATTTTTTCATTCCAGTCATTATATAGCTTATCTCTGTTTGTTTGTTCTTCAGTTGTTCTTGGTCTTTGTTAAACATTTCTTCTATTTTCTCCATCTATGCCTCCATTCTTGTTCCAAGATCTTGAATTAGCTTTACTATGATAACTCTGAATTCTTTTTCAGGTAGCTTGCCTATCTTGACATCACTTAGTTGTTTCTCTGGGATATTATCTTGCTCCTTCATCTGGGACGTATTCTCTCCCGTCTCATTTTGTCTGACTTGCAATGACTGTGGTTTCAGTTTCACAGACTGTTCTTGGTTCTTCTATCTGTCCCCTGTGAATGAGACAAGAGACTTGTGTAGGCTTCCTGGAGGGAGGTACTGGTACCTGCCCACCTGTGAGTAAAACAGGGTTGTATCCCTCTAGCAGGACTGTGTCAGGCAGCTATGTGCTCAGGGAGACTAAGTAGACTGTCTGCTGATGGATGGGGCTATGTTTCCACTTTTCTAATCGTTTAGCCTGAGGTATCCCAGCAATGGAGCCTTCAGGCTGTTTGTTAATTAGGGACAGTTCTTGGAGAGAAATGATCACCTCAAAGAGGGCTCACATCAATGAGTACTCAACCCGAACTACCACTGTCATTGTCCATGTCCCCAAAATGAGTCATAGTCACACCTGACCTCCACAGGAGATCCTCCAATACTAGCAGGTAAATTTGGCCCCATCTGTTATGAAAGTGAAACTCACTCGGTCACGTCTGACTCTTTGTGACCCCATTGACTATATAGTCCATGGAATTCTCCAGGGCAGAATACAGGAGTGGGTAGCCTTTCCCTTCTTTTCTTCCCAACCCAGGGATCTAACCCAGGTCTCCCATATTGCAGGCAGATTCTTTAGCAGCAGAACCATAAGGGAAGCCCAAGAATACTGGAAAATGGGTAGCCTATCCCTTCTCCAGAAGATCTTCCCAACCCAGGAACTGAGCCAACGTCTCCAGCATTGCAGGCGGATTCTTTATCAATGAAGCTATCAGGGAAGCTCCAACTTTTCTTTCAAGGAGCAAGCATCTTTAAATTTCATGGCTGCAGTCACCAAGACCTGTCACTTTTTCTCTGGGTCTTGATGTGCACAAAATCCGTGTATGCCCTTCAAGAGTAGAGTTTCTGTTTCCCCAGTCCTGTGGAATTCCTGTGATCAACTCCCACTGACCTTCAAAACCAGAATCTTTGGGGGCTTCTCCACACTGACGGATTCATTTTCTTGGGCTCCAAAATCACTGTGGATGGTGAATGCAGCCATGAAATTAAAGTATGCTTGCTCCTTGGAAGAAAAGTTATGGCCAACTGAGACAGTGTATTAAAAAGCAGAGCCATTACTTTGCCAACAAAGGTCCATATAGTCAAAGCTATGGCTTTTCCAATAGTCATGTATGATTGTGAGAGTTAGACCATAAAGAAAGCTGAGCATTGAAGAACTGATGCTTTTGAACTGTGGTATTGGAGAAAACTCTTGAGAGTCACTTGGACTGCAAGGAAATCAAACCAACCAATCCTAAAGAAAATAAACCCTGAATATTCATTGGAAGGACTGATGTTGAAACTGGAACCCAATACTTTGGCCACCTGATGTGAAGAACTGACTCATTTGAAAAGACCCTGATGCTGGGAAAGACTGAAGGTGGGAACAGAAGGAGACAACAGAGGATGAAATGGTTACATGGTATCACTGACTCAATGAACATGAATTTGAGTAAACTCTGGGAGTTGGTGATGGACAGGGATGCCTGGTGTGCTGCAGTCCATGGAGTCACAAAGAGTAGGACATGACTGAGTGACTGAACTGAATGTGAAGACTCGTTAAAAAAGATGCTGAGGCTGGAAAGACTGAAGACATGAAGGGAAGAGAATGAAAGAGGATAAAATGGTTGGATCCATCACCAACTCAATGTACATGAGTTTGAGCAAACTCTGGGAGATGGTGAAGAACAGGCAAGGTTGATGTGCTGAGGTGCATGGGGTTGTGAAGAGTCGGACATGACTGACTGAACAATGACAAAAATCTCCTGTTTCCAGATCTCCATGCTGGGGAACTTGATATAGAACTTTCACTCCTGTGGGAGAACTTCTGGGGTATATTTATTTTCCAGCTTGTAAACCAACCTCTCAGTGGGTGTGGGATTTTATTTTATCACATTTGTGCCCTTCCTACTGTCTCATTATGGTTTCTTCTTTGTCTTTAGATGTAGAGTACTTTCTTTCTTTCTTTCTTTTTTTTTTTTTTTTTTTGGAGGTTCCAGAAGTTTTTGTTGATTTTTCAGCAGTTAACTATGAGTTTGATGTTTTTGCTAAAAAAACAAAAAAGGTAAGCTCTTGTCCTTCTACTTTGACATCTTGTCAGGAGCTCCATGGTTGGTTATTAAAACACGGTTCTAAGAGATCAGATGTAGCTAAAAATAAAATTAATTTAATTCATTCACAACTGTTAGATATTTTGTTACAATCTGTTAGTATTTTTATGTTATTTTCCCTAAATTAAATTTTTGAAAAAAATTAGAAACAATTTTACACTTAAATTGTTTTTAAAATGATGGTCTACACCTACACAGTAAATTAATTTTAATATGAAAAGATGTTTTGGGGTTTTAATAAATTAATTTTAATATAAAAAGAATGTTTTGGGGTTTTGAGTGTGGCTTGATGGAAGTTGAGTCCATAGTTACCAGAAAGCAGGAATTAGTGTTTGTGGTATTACCTGTACACATGCATGTGTGCTAAGTTGCTTCAGTCATGTCCAACTCTTTGCAACCCTATGCATTGGTGCCCACCAGGTTCCTCTGTCCATGAGATTCCCCCAGACAAGAATACTGGAGAGGATTTTCATGCCCTCCTCCAGGGAATATTCCTTTTGCAGGGATCCAACCTACATCTCCTGTGTTGGCTGGTAGGTTCTTTACCAGTAGCACCAACTGCGAAACCCATCACCTGTATAGCAAATATTACATATAACCATAAAATTGAATAAGTTGATCTCATAAAGTATTAAAGAGAGAAGTAGCATGTTTAAGCACAAAGATAATATAGTGATTATAATTATTTTGAATTAAAGTTAAAAACACAAGTGTTATATTCTGGTTAAAGAAACTCCACTATTTTTTAATGAACCAATTGGAGATAATGAAACTCACTGATGCCAGGTCAGCACAAAAGTAATTTTCCAATTTCATGAGGAACAGATGGTGTGGATGGACATGAAAATTGGTTTCATAGAGGGAAAAATGGGTCAGTTTGGCAAGTTCATTTCAGAGAATACACTTCAGGAGCTAAGTTTGTGTAGCCATTTTGGGAATGTTCTCCCACTGATACGGTTAATTAAAGGGTCGTCTTGATTACGCATGCAATCTGCAGAAGAAGGTCTGGATGCCTCCCTTTGGTAAGATCCTCTCTCTAGCCAGCTGGGTTTGTGAAAGTAAGTTTCTGAGAATTTTCATTTTATTTATTTAATGGAAGCTTAAATAATAAAAAAGGGGGAGATCACATAATAAATTAAATTAAAGATACTTCATTTTACTTGACACCTGCATCATTCTCCTATGAAGAATAATTACAGAAAATCAACAGAAGGGGCCATAGATTTTTTTTATCAAAAATTAATTTTTTTTTTAGAATAATCAAATAAAAATTTTATCTAAAAGGTTGTATTTTTGCCTTGGTAAGAAAATTATTTCATTTAATTTAGAAATGAGACTGAAGGACCAGAAGGCTCTTTTTTTTTTATTTCCTCTTCTCTTCCAGTTAAAGGTCTGATTTGGAAAAAAAAATAATAATAATAATAAGGGAAGTAAGGAAAATGAACAGCTGGGTCTGTTTAGTATGCCAAATAGCAGTTTTTACAAAATTGTGCCTACAACAAGAAGTTCCATGGCATAGAGTTAGTTCACTCTTGGAATGGCAAACTTCATTCTAATCAAGAGACCTTTAACATGAACATGATGGATGAAAAGAACATACCCTAGAAGAATTCTAAAACTGGTTTTAATGAAGACAACAAATGTGGGACCAAAAAATTCTTGATAAAACTAAAGTAAAAATACCTCTTAATAATTCACAGTGAAAATAGCTATAACATGTATAATGCATCATATTGTATGTAATTATAACACAACAAAATGTGTTTGGGGATATAGATAGTGACAGCTTATGATTAATGAACAAAATTAGTATGAAATTTTAGCACAGGAGATAAAAATCACATGGATAATATAAAAATTCTATAGTGTGGAAACCATAACTTCATAGACTATTCTAAAATTTATTAGAATAAATTTTATTCAAAGAACCATATCTAATAAGAAAAATAAGGAAACCATATATTTGAACATACCAAAAAAGTATTCACCTTTTTGGAAAAATAAATACTGAACTTTTAGAATAGATATATGGGTGACAGAAGAATTTGGGGGAAAATGAAACAAACTGGATCATTATAACTATCAACTAGACAATTAGTGTGGCTTAGTTCTTTCTTGGTTAGAATTCATATATAAGGGAAGTACTGAGAGAAACTGCTATTTTGATCTAAAATTTAATGAAATAATCTTTTCCAGTGCATGAAAGTGAAAAGTCAGAGTGAAGTGGCTCAGTCGTGTCTGATTCTTTGCGACCCCATGGACTGCAGCCTATCAGGCTCCTCCGTCCATGGGATTTTCCAGGCAAGAGTACTAGAGTGGGGCGCCACTGCCTTCTCCAAGGTTAAACTTTGTGAATTTTTGCTTTTGTATGTTAAAAAGAGTCAAATATCAAACATTTTAAATAACTCAACAAAATACTTATGATATGCAAATGAACAAGACAAAAAGATCCAAATTTGAAATGTTTTAAATATAAATGAGTATTCATGAAGAGGTTCTCAAAAAGGAGTGTGACTTGGCTGCCTGCCCCTGGTCTGCTGTGCTGCATGTGATGTCCTAAGTCCCAGGAACATAGTTGCTTCTATTGTGTAGCTTTCTCCTGCCCTACTACCCAATTGTGGATGCATCCTGTGCTCCAAAAGGGAAACAAAGCACGAAGGTGCATATATGCTTGTTTAACCCAGAAGCAGTGCATGCCACCTCTCACATTTCACTGGGGAGAACTAGACTTTTGATGTGTGCTCAAGAATAAGAGTAAATATATTATTGCCAACATCTAGTGCTGTCTCTCTATCTCTCAAACACACACACACACACACACACACACACACCCCATACATGGTAAAATTATTTTTGGAATAAATATGAGAGCTCAGCTAAGAGAACTCAAGAACCAGAGAACTGGGCTCCAAGTTCTAATTCTACTCGTGGAAGAGACAGTGCTACTCATTTAAGTAATTTCTCCATATTTCACAGACTTCCTGCAGTTCTGAATGATCATGCTCTGACTTATGGTAAAACCTAGCCTACATAAACTTGGCATGTAGTCCTTTTGTGGTTTCCTCATCTATAAACTATAGTAGTTTATCATCATCATTAAATCACAGAGTTGTTGTGAGAGTAAAATAATTGTGTGTATGTAAAGCACATAGGGCACTGCCTGCAGGCACATAATAAATTATTAGTCATTAACAGAGTTTTAGAAATAAAAAATTTAGCAAAGTAC